>CAXHSM010001080.1:4756977-4980267 GCA_964019185.1 Maratus speculifer
TCTCCTCTACTTGAGTTCACATATGTGTGCCAAAATTCTTTACTGTTTTATAAATAATACTTAAATATAATTTCAAAATTGATCTCCAAAAGATGTGCTTCAATACCTAAGACAAAAAATAGTGCAAATAAATTAAAATTCTTGCTCTGAAGTTTAATTGGAGAAGTAATTGAAAAGATAAACTCTTTTATTTTATTATCAGTAAAAAAATGGATTGCAGCATTACGGAACATATGCATTTATTTAAATGCACATATATGTAAATTTTTTAATAAAATAACTTTAAAAATGCATTTTTTGAGATAAAATATTTAACTAATTACATTTTATAACTAATTCATTTTAGGATGTGTAAAATGGTACAACAAAATTTGTAATAATTCATATTCATATATGTTTGTCATATGTATATGTCAAATGTGTTTTCATATTATGCTGATTAAAAATTTAAAATGCTGTCTAGGAATAATAAAATGATGTATAATCTATATCCACAATATTCCACAATCCGTACAACCTTTGGGCACATCGTGTGTGGATTATAGAACTTCGACTGTAACAGGCTTTTATTCTATTAATGAAAACGTATTATGCGAAGATGATTTTTTATTAATAATATGTAATTGATAGACTATTTCATTCAAATGAAATGTTGAAAGAAACAGCTGAATTTATAGCAGAAAATGTATTATCAGATGTATGTGTAACAAGTTTATCTTCACATTCTCAAATGTCACATCCCCAGTAATGATTGAGTCATTCATTACACCTGCAGTTTTGTAAAAGCAATATCTGTAGACAAAAAAGGAAATCTCACGTTTTAAGAATTTTTTTCGTAAAAGTAGAAATTGAAATTGCTGTGCACAAAACTGCTGTAGAAAGAAAACTTCCAGAACAAAATAGCAGTTTTGAATCTGTTAAAGGTAAACTCATTTTATCTAGTACTAAAGACGATGGCAATATTAATTATGACTATACCACAAATGTGTTAAAAGTAAGAAATTAAGAAAGTAGATTACTTTCTTACAAAAGAATTTGGAAAAAAAAATTCTCTTCCATGTATTTGAAATTAGTTAATGTCCTTGCCAATGATGTTGAATTTCTAAAAATATATTATAGAGAAATATTATAGGTGTATTGAAATGCTGCCTTTAAATTTTAAATTGGATTATTATCTTTGAAGTAAAAAAGTAGAATGTGAAAACTGTCCCAAGGTCTCCCCTCTACATTATATATATCCACATATATCTATACATATACAGGATGATTCAAAATAACATGGACAAATGATATGACGAATCAGGCATACAACAAGGATAAAAAATCACATAGGAACATACGGCTGCAAACCACTTATTGAGTCACAAATACAGGAAGTTTCATCCTAACTCAATTTGGGTTGATGGTAATAAATGTCAGAAAACTGGAGTATATTGTAATAAAACCTTTAACAGACATTCTCACTTTGTTTTAAATGTAATAACACGAAACAAAAGTGGTAGAAGTTTGCATTATGTGCGCCAGTAATATGCACATGACACCTCACATTTTAGAACGTGATAATCAGTTTTTATGGTGTCATTGATTGCTTGAGGAATATGTTTTTCCAGATCTTTTCGTAAAGTTATCACATTTCACACAAAATACCGTAATTTCTGGAAGAAACGCCGCGGCGGCATAAACGCCGCAGCGCGAAAAATCACTCAAAAAAATTTAGAAAATGTTCGTAAACGCCGCAGGTGAAATTTCCGCGGTTAAAGTGTTAAACAGAAACACATTAATAAGCTGTATTAAGAAATCTAAAAATGAAATTATTAATCAGAAATTAATAAATAAATACAAAATGAATAATATTATTTTCATACTGTATTTTCTGGAATAAGCGCCGCGACGCATACGAGTTTAAAAGTAAAAATATGCTTAGTGCGGCGCAGCGGATACGGTGATATTTTTTCCTAACAGTACCGTAAAATACCGTTAATCCGCCCACCCCCCCAAACGTGACGAAAAATCGTAAAATAATTAGAGAGGGGCGCTTACACGGGATTTTTCCACGATCATTTCACAAAATTTGCAGGAATGAATCGTGAATCTTTGAATGAATCATGAATTTTGATAATTGAGGCAATACTTGAAAAAAATTGGTTAAAAATAAAACGTAAATTCTGTAGAAAAACGCAGAAAAAAAGGAGAAATTTGTAAAAAAATAAAGCATGAAATCAATTAAAAAAATTTAAAAAAGCACATTTCATCAAAGATTCATGATTCATTCATTTCACCATGATTCATCACTGAATTTTTAAAACGGTGGGAAAAATCGGATTCAGAACAAATTTTCTGAAAGTTATAAAAGAAAGGGAGGGGGGAATTCAGGAAATTCATTCGAAAATGCAATTTTCGTTTATTCGTAATCTAATGCGAAATTTGCGTAACTTTTTGCGGTCTTTTAATGAAAATTGCCATTTTTTCGCGATATTTTGACGAAATCGAAATTAATTTGTTTTTGCAACCATTTGTCGGAATTCGCGATACATTTTATGTCCGAAATTTTGGAATTATGATCGATTTTTTTTTTAATTTTCGGAAAAATTCAGAAAAATATCAGGCTTGTTTGAAAAAAAAATGCTCGTAAACGCCGCATCGGTAGAAACGCCGCATCGCTTGAAATTTCAGTTAAAAACACGTAAACGCCGCGGCGTTTCTTCGAGAAATTACGGTATTCATTATTTTTTAATTTGTTGATGGTCCCTTATGGGATTTTAGGAAAAAATCTTCACAGTAATATATGACTTGATCTATTCTATTTATACACCTGGAATTTCAAGATAATTTTTTATGTAGCGTTCTAGATATTTAACAAAATGTCTAAAATCACAAATAACCGGTCACCTTTGGCCATATAATATACAAGGTGATTCAAAATAACAAGGACAAACTGATATGATAAATCAGGCATACGACAAGGATAAAAAATCACATAGGAATATAGGGCTGCAAACCACTTATTGAGTCACAAATACAGGGTATTTCATTCTAACTTCACCCGGTTTGAAAGCAATAATTTCCAGGAAAATAAAAATATTGTAATGAAAATGCAACGAAAATACAGTATGTAAATAATATTATTAATTTTGTATTTATTTATTAATTTCTGATTAATAATTTCATTTTTAGATTTCTTAATACAGCTTATTAATGTGTTTCTGTTTAACACTTTAACCGCGGAAATTTCACCTGCGGCGTTTACGACGATGCGGCGTTTACGAACATTTTCTAAATTTTTTTGAGTGATTTTTCGCGCTGCGGCGTTTATGCCGCCGCGGCGTTTCTTCCAGAAATTACGGTAGGTACTTTGATAAACTGTATGCGCCTTATTTGCTGCAGCATCTACTCCGCAAACCTTTAATAATACTAATATAATAATAATGCATGCGCCGTTTTAAAAATGAATAATAAACTGATTTTGTTGTTTTGTTTTTACGGTACGCCAAGGAGGCTGGAACATGGCATGTGTCTCAGAAGAAATTTAGAAGCGAGGAGTTAGAGAAAGAAAAATATATACTTCTGGATAAAAATTCTAACACAAAAAATAAATCAATATTTTATTTAAATAAATAATCGAATAATTTTAATTGTATTATAACGCACATGCCTTGCACAGCTAAATCCTATAGACAAATCTTCATAACTGATTCATTCAAATTGAATCAATCATTTAGCGTCTCTTAAAAATAAATTATTGCTGGATCTATAACTCTGGAATAGATTATTGCAGTATTTTATGCTTTTATCAAAATATTTATTAAGGTAAGTTTATTTATCACAATAACTTCTAAAATTATGGAAGTTGTGTAATTTGTACGATATATTTTTATGATATGCTACAAAATACGTAACATAAAAAATAATGTGCAATGAAAAACGTACACAGCAAGTTAAAAAGGATTTGCACATCAGTTAAATCTGTTAAACCACAAATAAGTAAACTCAAAATGAATTACGAAGAAAAAATATGCGTCGATAAATAGACATATTTAATGCTGAGTAGCGTGCGAAGAAAAAACTGCGCCCACACCAAAGATTCAATGTGTCGCCCCCTTAATTTCCGCATACCCAATTCACACAGTACTGTTAATGATTGATATTTATATTAAAATATATATAAAAGCATCATTTGTGCAGGTAAAATAGCATCTGCCCTCTAAGAGTGAGAATAGCAATATACCGTAAAATCCCGTTAATCCGCCCTTCCCGATCAAACGCCCTCCCCCCACTTTATAAAGAATTTGAAATTTTCAAAAAATCCCGAGAAAGCGCCCTCCCTCCCGATTCTCAAAGGCGATTGAGAGTGGGATGAATCATGGATCTTTGATGAAATGTGCGTTTTTTCAAGATTTTTTAATTGATTTCATGCTTGTTTTGGCTTTTCTTTACTAATTTCACCTTTTTTCTGCGTTTTTTCGACAGAATTTACGTTTTTAAATAAAAAAAACCCAAATTTTTTCAAGTATCAAAATTCATGATTCATTCAACGGTTCATTCATTTCATGATGATTCATTCCTGTAAATTTTGTTGAAAGATCGCGAAAAAATACCGTGTAAACGCCCCCCCTCTAACTATTGTACGATTTTTCTTTTCGTTCGGGGGGGCGGATTAACGGTATTTTACTGTAGTAAATATTTAAAAATGAAAATGCTGAACTATTTTGCTTGAATACCTTTTGTTTAGTTTATAGAATGTAAATGCTTGGTGATTCGGTCAATTTGTGACATATTTTGTTATGATTTGCACTCCTACACCATTTGGCTGTGTTTCTTATAATATTTCCTATTATTAATTATGATTATATTAGTTATAATTAATAAAAATAAAATTTTCATAATTATTGATGTTATATTCTTATAGTTCAGTCAATAAAATTTTTAAACCTTTTCATTCAAGGAATTGGGCGGGTTTCGACTCGGATATAAGTATTTAAGTTGTTAACTTGTTCTTAATAATTTTATTTTATAAATTTTAAAATTTTTATTTCATAACAAAACTTAAAACAAATAAATATGCATATATATAAAATCAAATAGTTTGTGTTTATGCAACTTAAAAAAAAAAAGATTTTCTATTTATTCTATATACAGTCAAAGTTCTATAATCTGCACAAATTAAGGCCAAAGGTTGTGCGGAAAATGGAATATTGTGGATCATAGAGTATTATGGATTATGCACCATTTTATTAGTCCTACACAATATTTTAATTCTATAACCATTATAATAGGAAAATATAAATATGAAATCTAGTAATTAACTTAATGTGCTATATCAAAAAATGTCTCTTTAAAGTTATTTTATTAAAAAAATAACATATATGTGCATTTAAAAAAAAAAAATAAGTATGTTGCATAATACAGTTTGTTTTTTACTGTTAATAAAATAAAACAATTATATTTTAAAAAGTAGATGTTTTATTATGATTTTTTTCAATTTTTTTATTATTTGTTACAAAAAATCATTTTTAGAGTATAAATTTGTGAATTTTCTTAACTCTTTATTTCACTGTTTACATTTGTAAAATAACACAAATTATAGAAAATTGCAGATTATGGGTGCGAGTATTGTCGATCCTTGACTGTAACTGAGTTCCATTACGATTTCCCTTTTTAAAATAACCAATTTTTTTGTAAAATTCTTGGAGAAGTCCTCTGGTTTTTGTGAGAAGGAAAAAACAAGCCTCTTCTCTAACTTTTATTTTATATAATATGCAGCTCACAAAACACAGTTGACTAGAATCTTATACCAGTCGATGGTAGTATTTCTTATACCAGAATGCAAAATTACTATTAATCATGAATCGCAAAATGGCACTAATTTATTAAATTTTGTTATGGTTGAACTTTCACATAGTATAGTTAATAATTTTCACTTTAAAACAGATTGTATATCTTATTTACAGTGAAAGATCGATAATCCGTGCTCCCATAATCCACAATTTTCTATAATTTGCGTTACTTTATGAATATAAACAATGAAATAAACAGGGTTGGCAAGTTTCTTCCGCAGTGGAAAAAACCGCGGAAAAAACCATGGAAAAAACCGACTGGAAGAAATAGGTTTCTTTCAAGTGGAAGAAATGGAAGAAACTGTTTTTCTTTAAGAATTTACCATACATTTTCAATTTTGTAAGATATAATAAATATTTTCTTCCTATAATCTTATATAAATTAATTTCACTGGACTAAAACAAATTTAATTAAGTATATATGCTAAATTGATAATTGCATCAGCTTTTTAGCCAAGATCACACACAACACTTATCTAGAGATCTTCAACCATTAGCTAAATAAAAAGAAATTTTATCGAAAATACATAACATCAATTAAATGTTATACATTTGAGTTTAACCAACATATTTTTTTATAATTTAAATTTCTGAAAGCAGTAATAAATAATAGAGAACCTTGACTAATGGTAGAATGAAACCCATTTAAACAAGATTTTAATTTATATCAGTTTTATTAATGTAAGTAATGTATAATAATTACTATATTAAATAGAGATAAACCAAAAATACAGATATGTTTTCGGCCCAAAATTTGAGTTTTGCCAAAAATGTGGACGAAAATTTGGCCAGACTGAAACACATTCCAAAAATCTTGTTTCTTCCTTCGAAAATTTTCAACATTAGTCACTGATTTGAACTGTATCGGCTCACATGAATGTATTGCAATGAACTTCAATGTTTATAATTATCAGTCATGAATTATCAATCATCTCATAGAAAATTTTTAGTTTAAACTGCATTAGTGTTTCAAATATTCTTTGAGAAAGTTCTAGAATAACAAATGATCATTGACAAAAATCATTATAGATGAAAAATCAAGGCGTGTATACCTAAAACTAAAATATTTTTTAATTAAATGAAATTCGTAGAATTAGAAAATCGTTTCTCTGTCATGGGTGAATTAATTACATATTATTGTACATGAAAATAAAGTTTTTGGATTATTAACAGTTGTACACAATTAATAAATACTATACATATAATTAATTTTCAATTATGTATATTTATGTATGTATTAATTACTTTAAAACATACAATTTAATTACTTAAAATTTTTTGGACATTATTGTTTTCAGCCAAAAAGTAGAAAAGTCACCTAAATTCAGTTTTGGCCTTAAAAACCTGTTTTGGTCTATCCTTAGTATTAAAAAAAATCATTAAAAAAATGGATTGCAGCATTACGGAACATATGCATTTATTTAAATGCACATATATGTAATTTTTTTAATAAAATAACTTTAAAAAGGCATTTTTTTGAGGTAACATATTAAATTAATTATTAGATTTCATATTTATCTTTTCATGATACACTGATTAAAAATTTAAAATGCTGTCTAGGAATAACAAAATTATGTATAATTCATAATATTCTGTAATCCACAATACTCCATAATCTGCACTTCGACTGTACTTTATTTTTCCTTTTGTTCCCAAAATATAGTAAAGCGAGTTTAGATATACAGTAGACTCTCTCAAATCTGCAACTCTAAAATCTGCACATATTTTATGGATGTAAACAATGAAACATTGAGGGGACAAAGTTTGACTTTTTTAGCTTACTATCATTTTCCTATACATTTTAATTTGTAATTTTTCTTAATATGACTAAATTCATATTTTCTCATGAAGGAAGAATAAATTTCTGAAAAAAATCAAGATATCATTGGTCATCACAATCTTCTTATCAAACATATTTATGTACAGTCGAGGATCTAAAATCCGCGGACCCATAATCCGCAATTTTCTATAATCCGCGTTACTTTACAAATGTAAATAATGAAATAAACAGTTAAGAAAATTTACAAATCAGTGATCCAAAAATGATTTTTTTAAACAGATAATAAAAATTTTAATAAAAATCATAATAAACATGTATTTTTTTAATTCTTTTACTTTATTAACAGTAAAAAACTAAATTGTATTACGGAACACACCTAAGCTTACTGAACTTTCGAAATGCCGGCTTTTCATTTGTAGCTATTTCAGTTTATGTAAGTTCAGGAGAGTAAATAGCTGATGAAAAGCACTATTTTATGTGCTTTTCGCGCGTCACAGCACCACTTGAGAACTAGATATCAGAAGTTGGGAAGATCGAATCAATGTAACTTGTAACTAATCATAATGATCGATTGCAGATATTCTGCCAACGTCACGAAAGGCAAACGACCTTCAATTACAGGCGAACTCTGATTGATTTCTCAAGATCTGATCTTTCGGGAAACTAAGCTTTAGCCGGGGAGTTCTTTTTTTATTCTATTTACGTTCTTAATTTGGATCCAAGCACAGTTGATTAGTTGATGTTTATGAATTTACATCTCACTACTTTTTACTCTAATGTTTATGTAAGGTGCAACATGAATAACGGAAAGTGCAGTAATGTTACTTCAAGTTCTTCAGCAGCTGAAAGACCCCACGTATCACTGACAATTCTACAAAAAGTTGATATTCTGAAAAAACTTGACGAAGGAACGCCACCACAAATCTCATTATTAATACGTAATTATTTTTATTTAAATGCACATATATATCATTTTTTTTTAAATAAAATAACTTTAAAAATGCATTTTTTGAGATTACTTATTAAATTAATTACTGGATTTCATATTTATCTTTCCATATTATACTGATTATAGAATAAAAATGCTGTCTAAGAATAATGAAATGACGCATAATCCATAATACTCTATAATCCGCAATATTCTATAATCCGCACAACCTTTGGCCCCAACTTGTGCGGTTTATAGATCTTTGACTGTATATGGAAATGATATATGAACTGAAAAAGTCAAATTTTGTTCCTATATCTGTACTGAATGTTCATTGTTTACATCCATAAATCATGTGTGGATTTCAGGGTTACAGATTTGAAGGAGTAAACTGTACTATAATCGTATATACAGTAACAATTATCAAATTCAAGTATGTCATATGTTTAAAAAGAAAAGAAATAAAAATGATATAAGAAATCCAAATAATCTTCCCATAAGTATAACATTAGCATGTTTCTTTCCATGACTAGTCTAGGCTCTTAAGAGGTTACTTAAGTCATGCAAAATAATGAGAATTTTAATGTTAATTCCAGGGGGCATTATTTTCAAATTTCTCGATTTGATTTAAAAATTTTTGAATGATTGTTTTGCATAGGATACCTGAGGACAATCTGTAACCAGGCTCCTTTTTTACATCTTTGATTTTGGTTACTTTTCTTCATATTAGGAACGTTCCTATTTCAGAACTGGTTCCACTTAATTAAAAATGTTTGTAAACAAATCAAAAAATGTTTGTGGCTTAGATCTACTTCAGCTATCCAATTTGGGGGGGGGAAATTACAAATATTCATATATGTTAGAATGAACCAATATACAAAATTTTGAGCAAATCAAATAATTCTGCACTGAGAAAACTATTTACATTCATTGAAGAGAAGATTACCCCCCCCCCTTTATATTTAACCAACAAAACTAATCAGAAAAGCACTTTATCAGAATCACCCTATCTACAAAATTTGTAAACAAATCTGATAATCCTGCATGAAAAATCCATTTATATATATTAAGGGGAGTATCCTGCACCCCCCCTTTATATTTAATCAATAAACTCCCAAAACTAATCAAGGAAACACCTTATCGGAATGAACATATATACAAAATTTTGAGCAGATGACTTGAAAACACTCTTAAGGAATTTTCATTTAATCCCAAATTTACATGTAGAAAAAAGTAAAGGATGTATTTGAAAAAAATAATAATATTAAGTTTCTTAAATGTCACAACATTTCTCCATAAAATATGGTAGCTCTTGCAGGGTTTATATGTTCTGGGAAAATTAAATGCAACTTATGTTTAAGTAAGTAAAAAACCTAATCACATTTTAAATTTGAAAAAGAATTTTTAAAAAGTGGAAAAGGGGTAGGGGGCAATAGTTGAGTTACTCATATATAGCTTTTAAATAGAAAAATAAAATTTATTATTTAAATTCAGTGCAAAAAATTCCAATTTGAAACTAAGTTTAAATAACTGTTAAGACTTATTAAAAAAAAGACTTACCAAATATTTAATTTTTATAGCTTTAAACAAAGAAAAAATTTGAATAGCTACCAGTGTTATTACAATAACAGCATTAAATTCTAATAATAAAATTTTTTAGTTATTTTTCTTACTTAAACAGGAATTTGGTGACCATCCTTGCTCATCATTGGATTAAAAACAGCCAAGAGTAATAAATCTTTGTTGTTCATTGAGAATAAACTTCTGTGCTTTCCAGAATTTCAGTCTAGTGGATCCACATTCAAAAGCAGAGAACAAATTACACCTCATAAATTTTTTTTAAAGTGGCACCAGCTAAACACTGTAACTCATAATCCTTGTCACTGGATCCTATACTCTTGCACATACTTCACAGTGGACAAAAACTAAAAAAGAAAGTAAGAAATACATAATTGCAATTGTAGGGCTTCATCATGTAAGAAATATTTTTGTGTTTCATAAAAAAAACACAAGATTCCATTAAACATTTAATTTTGTAAAATCATAAAAAAATAACTAAACTAATAAAACTTAAAGGGATAAAAGTGCTTTTTGATTAGCCAGATACCAGTGGTGTATAAAGATATATATAAATACTAGTGCACCGGCTAACCCCCCCCCCCCCCAAAAAAAAAAAAAAAAAAAAAAAAAAAAAGCTTCAAAGTAATATAATCCATTAGAACCTATACTCACTGTTACTGTATAAAAAAAAACTTGCAAAATAAAAGTGGATGCCATTCTTTCATCCCAGAATGAGGAAAAATACTTAGAATTATTGAGCATACAATAAGTTCAACATGAGTTACTAATAAGAAACTATAGATAAAACCAAACAATTAAATACCATGTTGAAGTAAGAAAAGATTTTAGTAATCATACATACTATCAATTAACAACAAATTGGTTTAAAAAATTATTTCCTGAATTGTACGAATAATTTAATGTAGGTATAGTGATAGTGATTATAAAAATCCTTTGTCTGCAATTGTCAATGTGCAACAAGAACATAAAAATTAAAAAATATAAAACAAATAACCAACAAATCCATTATATTGATGGAACTTGAGAACTCAGAATGTTTGTTTTCAGAAAAGCAACCATTATTCAGTCTATTTTTCAGGCTGTTTTATAGTAAATAGTTTGAAATAAAAAAACTCAAAATTTTGAATTCATTATCAAAATAGCATTAACTATATTATAGCTTCAAATTGTTCAATTGTTGATTTATTGCATGTTATAAATATTAATTAAAGAGTTAAACGTATTAGAAAATACATGTTAAATATTTAGACAGCACAAATAAGTCGTAACATAACTTCATTCAGAAAAATATAGAAAAATATTCTTTCTAGAGGTAAAAGCTTTTAATAATATGCTGTTTTATTTACAATAAGTTGTGCATATAAAAGTAATTTAGCGAAAAAAAAAAGTTTTCGACATCTTTCCACTTTTTTAAAATAGGATGAGCATTAAAAAGGTTAGCTCTTAAAATAATTGAAGTAATAACAAAAAATTTTAAACTTTAGTTATCACCTAAAAAATAGTCAATTATTTAAAAATAATCATATAACATGCGTATATTGGCAAAATATTATTTGGATATTACAAATAATGCAAAAAATTCTTCTAGCAAGGCTTCATTTTTTTTTTTTCAAATTTACAAAGCTCTACATCAATTGAGCATTTCTAATCACTAGCGCAAAACCAAATTTTCAACCATATTTGACACTAATAATTTTAGATTATAAATAAATACTTTAAAAAGACTGCTATTGTAGCCTATATAAAATTTAAATTCATTTGCAAAGTTTCACATGAAAGTTTGATTGTGAAACTGTAGAGCACAATGCTTATTAAGCATTGAAATTTAAAAAGGTGTAGACAGTGTAATTTATTAGAGTACATTTGAATAATAATTTAAATAAAATAATACAAGCATACAAAATATTACACAAATAGATAAACATACTTAGAGCACGGGTTTTTAAGTTATATGTAACTACAAAAGCCATTTAGAAATATTAAGTTGAGTTTAATAAAACAAAAATTTCAAAACATACAAGAAAGTTGGATAGTATTAAATAAATACTATCAAATATTACCAAGTCATTTAAACAATTCTAATGGCATCAATATTTATATAGCATTAAATATATAAATTTACTACATAAAATCTGAATACATAAAAAATATAGGGTGTAAAAAAGCAGAATCAAAAATAGAATATATTTTTAAACCATATTACAGAATAAAATTAATTTTTACCTTCATTTCGTGAGATAGTAAGTAAATATTACAAACTAATATGCAGGAAAACATTCACGTTTTGATTCTGAAACAAAAATTAATTAAAAAAAATATTCACAAATAGAGATGGGAATGCTCGGAAAAAACCCGGAAAAATTGGGGGGAAAAAAACGGTTTTTTTTCCAAAGGCTTATTTTTCCATTTTTCCGAACTGGAAAAATTAAAAATTCATTTATGAAATAATATAGTAAAAATTTTGTAATAGCTACATTCTCATACTTTTTATTTTATTTATTTTTATGTTGAGTGTTCCACATGAAAACTTTAATATGGGTAATCTGATCTCTGAGCAGAAATTTGTTTGAGAAGATTTGAAAGAATCCTTCAAATTTTTTTTCTTGTTTGAAACACAAGACCCTTTGAAAAGTTTATCTTGAAAACAGACATTTTAGAAAAAAATGTAATCTACAAATTGAATCTTTCGCAAATGCAGTGATTGAAGAAGAAAAAAAATCTCATTCCATATAGCAGCTGAATCTCATCAAGTTGTATATATGCATAAATAACCTTATTAAAAATGTCTAAATAGGACTAAAAATAGTAATAATTTCTTATTCACAAATTCGAATATATTTTGTATAAGTATATATACAAGAAATTCACAATTTCACAAAAACAGGATTACATGAAAAAAATCTAGATGTATAATTATATGCAACTTCTCTTTTTAAAAATTAATTCATGTGCAAAATTATTTCAATAATATCCCGATTAATAGAAATGGTAAAATTAAAAATTTAACATAAAATTTGAAGCATGCATTTATTACTTTTTTCTATCTTTTCAAGAATTAAGTATTGAATTCGTGAAAATTTTGACTTCCAGTTTTTGGTGCATTTAAACATTTTAGAAGGTCCTGAACACAATTTGATAGTTTTTGGAAAATACCTGTCACTCTGTGAGTCTGTATGGAACAAAAATTTTATGGGCACTTGATCTCAAGAACTGATGCACATAATTTCACAAAACTTTAGATTCAGTTACACCTTGATATAAACTCGAGATGTTTAGTTATTAGTGTATATCGCCGAACTGATGGCGCCGCTATGATGCATTATTCAAACTTTCCACAATAGTTCTTCTCAAAAATTAATGTATGTATTTCCATAAAACTTCAGATTAAGTTAATCTTTGATATAACTTTGTGGACATTACTTTTTGGTGTAAATTGCTCAACAGATGACGCTGCTATGCTGCATTATTCGTGATTATCGCAACAGCTCTATATCAAGGACTAAGGGATGATTTTTTATCAAACTACAGATTCAGGCAGTTCCTGATATTTATTAATGTTGTTTAGTTTTTGGTGTAAATTGCCCTATAGGTGGCACTACTATGCCGCATTTTTCAAGATTTCATTATAGCTGATTAATGGAATGTTTTTTCAAGGTATTGAATCTAAAATTGGCCTCCATTTTACCTCCATAATGTACAGTAATGTTGCAAAAACATGGGCAGTTTGCATTAGAAAAGTACAACTGTGATGAAAAAACCCCCATATTTTATTACAAGTAACTATGTTCCAAATTATACATTCCCTCTTGATTAAACTTTGAATTTTTGTAGTTTTTTAAAGCACACTAGAAATTTATCTCTGTATGTAACTGCTTTTATTAATTCCTCAAATAGCGAGCATTTTCTATTTGTAGTGTTCTGTTTTCATAACTTTTGAGTTCCATTCTTATAAATATGAAATTACCATATGGAAACATTACTGAATATGGTTTCTTACTCAAGAATAGAATACCACATTTCAGGATAAAAAGAAAAAAATTACGTTTAATTAAACTTTAAAAAAAATATTTTATTCTGGTGTGAGTAAAAATCTAAACATATCTTTTAAAGGAAATAAAATTATAACTGTAATAAAAAAGTGTAATAATGTAAAAATATACATTTTTTTAAACAAACAATGGAATTTTTTGAATAGTGATATTGATAATAATGACAAAACTGCAACAATTAGTTTAAACTAGTATCATTTACTTAAAAACTACACTTATGTAAATGGAATGCATAATTTATTTCATTCCAAACTGCAGACATATTGGCTCAGGCTCTTACATTAGGTCAATTGGTAGTTAAACATGTAACTTAAAAATCATTTCAACAGAGATATGATATAACAAACAATAGTGTTTTAAAAATTCTTAGGCTGTGGAAAAAAAAAAACAACTTTTAAAAGCAAGCTTTGATACTTTCTTTTTATTTTGTAATATAAAGTGAAAATAATTTTCATTTAATACAAATAAATGGGAAAAAATGTTTATTATTTAATATTCTCTAAGAAAATATAATTTATTTGAGAGAAACAGTCATAAAAAATCAATTCTTCCAATTTTTCCGTTTTTTTTTTCCGAAAAAAAAACCGGTAAAAAACCAGTTTTTTTCCGCCACTTATATTTTTCCGGAAAATTTACATCTCTATTCACAAATAATGTAATTTACTTCGTAAAACACAATAAATATTTAACATACAATATCTATTTACATCTGCTAATGCTTATTCTGCATTCTGAAGGCTATTCCTCCTGACTCTGAGCAGACGGAAAAAAGTAACAGACATTCTGCATATTCGAAATGCCTGAATTCTGGATATCGTGCAGATAATCTCTCATCTTTGGAATCAGGGCCTGTTTATCACATGGGCACAAAATTTCATCTTAATTCCCATTAAAAAATCATAATAATGAAAAAAAATGTGAAATTAGAGATACTAATGCGATGAAATGACAAAAATTTGTCTCAATATATGATTAAACATACATTTCAATAAATAATAGGGTTTTTTTTAAATATTATTCCTGGAAACTTTTCTAGATTTTCTGAAAAACTTAATTTTTTTACTAGAATAAGTAAATTAACCAACCGAAAGGGGCACGAAAATTTTAAAGTGTCCTGGGCACAAAAACTTGCAAGTCAGGCCCCGTTTGGAATGACAGCCGGAATCAGTGAATTCAGTTGCTCACAGAATTAAGATATTCCGATCCTGCATGAGGGGAGAATACAGGCAAATGTCCCTAAGAGAACCAAATAACTCCCTGACAGCTTTATGATTTCGCAAGTAAGGATATTCCTGGTATAAATTTCATGTATTGTACAAATAAAGAGTACAATAAAAATGATTCATAAAATTGGTCAAAATGGATAGAGCCTGCCGCTAAAAGTGTCTATATCCAATATTGGAGAAATGCATCATTGTACTCGCCACTGATGAGTGAATTTTTAGGTAGCCTTCGTAAACCGCAGAATATACAAATATGCTGAAAGCTTTTTTTTTTTTTTTACTAGTTAGCTATATTTTGCAACTTTCCAAATGACTTTGATGTATTCATGGTTCTAACTTCTATGATAATTTTTCTTCCCTTGTATCTGTTTCTTAATTCTATAGGAAGAAATATTATAAAAATACACTAAAATAACAGGAATCGACTATTTTTGTGGTTGCATACATTTTGTCAAAACAATTTTCAAGTGCATTTTGCTGACTGGCAAAATTTTCTAGAAAATCTAAATGATATTAAAACCATACATGCAAAATATGCAAAAAAATGTGAATTTTTGCAAGAACATCTTATTCAATAGCTTAGTAGTTGTTACTTAAAAAACAGTTCTGAATCTTTCATTCTTAAATCCACAATTTTTTTAAGAGTTTTCGATTGTCACATCACAAAATCGATTGGATCAAAAATGACATTGATATCAAAAGAAGAATCCCAACTGCCTCCTACATATATCTGACAATGTCAAGTGCCAGCTCCTTCTCCTGCCCTCTAAAGTGAAAACATTGTATATGTGCAGCCCCTAATCTCATAAACTTTGGGTAAAGAAGTAGGCGGTATAGAACAAATAGACAGACAGAAAAAAACCCAACAAACAATCAGACAGACAGAGAAACAAACTTACAAACAGACAGACAAGCAAACAATCAGATAAATAAACAGACAGACAAACAAACCGATAATGTTGCGTATGTACAGCCCCCCCCTTATCTCATAAGCCCCGAAGAAAGATGTAGGTTTGGAACAGGATCAATATTTCTACTTATAGACACTCATATATATCTACACTCGAGTCAAATCACATGTCTAAATCTACAGAATGGGAAAATTTAGTGAACGAATTTTGTGCCATTTAATGAAATGAAACTTGTAAAATCGGCTGCTTAATTCAGAGTTGAAATTAGTGCAGTTTGTTTAAAAATGTCTTGTTTATTATAGTTTTCTTTCTGTTTTCAGATTTAAAGAAATATAAAACTTTTTCGCTGTAGTCAAATAAGTCTTTTCGTTGGTTGAAAATGGCAACAATCTGATAAATACTGATTGTTTGAAGAAGTTTCTGTTATACTCTGAAACAAAACATTTTCACATGCAATAATGTCATCGATTGCAGAAGAAAATTGTTGCTCTAGAGAACAGCAATTTGTTCTTCAAAATGGGGATAAAGAAAAACATTCCTCCATTCATACAGGAGATAAAGGTTTTATTTGTGAAGTATGTTCAAAAACATTTTCTCAGAGTTGTAATCTAAAAAGTCATCTAAAAAACATTCATGCAGGAGATAATCCATTTGTATGTGAAATGTGTTCGAAGGAATGTCGTGATAACAGTACTTTGAGAAGACATCTCTTGATGCATACAGGGGAAAAACCTTTTATTTGTGAAATATGTTCCAAAGGTTTTTCTCAAAATGTTCATCTAAGAAAACATCTCTTGACGCATACAGGTGAAAAACCTTTTGCTTGTAAAATATGTTCCAAAGGATTTTCTCAGAATAGTAATCTAAAACGACATCTCTTGACGCATACAGGCGAAAAGCCTTTTTTTTGTGAAATATGTTCCAAAAGATTTTCTCAGAATAGTTCTCTAAGAAGGCATCTATTGACACATACAGGTGAAAAACCTTTTGTTTGTGAAAGGTGTTCCAAAGGATTTTCTGTTAATGGTGATCTAAGAATCCATCTCTTGACGCATACGGGTGAAAAACTTTTTGTTTGTGAAACATGTTCCAGAGGATTTTCTCAGAAAAGTCATTTAAGCAGGCATCTCTTGATTCATACAGGCGAAAAACATTTTCTTTGTGAAATATGTTCCAGGGGATTTTCTCAGAATGGTGATTTAAAAAAACATCTCTTGATTCATACAGGCGAAAAACCTTTTGTTTGTGAAATATGTTCCAGAGGATTTTCTCAGAAAAGTACTCTTACAACTCATCTCTTGACACATACAGGTGAAAAACCTTTTGCTTGTGAAGTATGTTCCAAGAGATTTTCTCGGAGTAGTAATCTAAGCAGGCATCTCTTGACACATACAGGATAAAATCTTTGTATTTCTAAAATGTGCTCCAAAGGATTTTCTAGACTTTGTGAACTAGACACCTCGTAATTGATACAGGAGAAATGGTTTTGTTTGTATATTCTGTTTAACAACGGACTATCTGATAACCATTATTTAAGGTAAAATTTGTCTCATTCCAAATAGACAATACATGGAAATCTCCCATATTTTTATTTTCGAAATGGAGTATGAACCTTGTATATGTTATTATATTTACAAATATTACTATGTTTTAGCCTTTAATATTAAATACAAAATATTTCACAGTGCATCCATGGTTTAATGTTTTATTTGATAAGAGACAAATAATTGTTGACATATTCATCCTTACATATTAGTACATTCATTTTGCATGGATTAATACATTTTTCAGGTTAAAGGGTTACTTCAGTCAAATGAAAAGACCTGTTCGCTAATGCTAATCCAACAGAAGGAATTTCTAAAGATATCTCGGTTGCATTCTAATATTTTTAAATTATTATTATTATTGATAGCTGATTATTGATCTAAATGCAGGCCATATTTTTATTTTTTCGATTTCAGTTACAGGTATTTTTTATCGGGGTGCTGTAGCTTTCCAAACCGGCTCCGAAAACGAAATCGTCTTCACAAAATATACCTGTACACAAAATAAAAAATGTAAAAATACAAATCGATCTCACTTGTCCAATGAAAATACAAATCATTTGGAAATATTAAAATATGACCGAGATATATTTATAAACTTCTTCTGTAGGTGAACGGGTCTTTTCATTTGAATGAAGTAGCCTCTTAAACAAGATTTCGAGGAAAGGGCAGCTGACGTCACTGTGGACGAATTACTGTGGATAAGCGAGAAAAACCTGCCCGTTCTTTAACGACTGACACTGCGCGGATGAGCTCTGGGAATTTGATTGGTCTAAGTTTGCCAATGTATAAATGGGTATGATATGATTGGGCTACGTTGTCAAGATGATTCCTACAATGATTGCTTTGACAAAAAATGTAGCGGTAGATTGGTTGACAGAAGTGTTTGTTTGTAAACATGCCCTTTCCTTATAGGCAGGTTCTTTTTCACACGTTTTACTATATTTTAATTTAGCTACATTTAATAAGCCTAGAAATCTACTATTCTTTAGTAAAATATAAAATTTAATATTTAATTGCTGAATAAAGATAATTTAAAGATGTATGCATTTTTTGAAAAAAAAATTTGGTTAGGACAATTTTTACTGATCTTTGAATGGACCAGGCCAGGCCGACAGAATGATTTTCATTCAGGGAAGGTCAAAACCAGGGATTAAATTAAGGCTCATGAAGACTAGGAAAAATGATACCAGTCTCGGTTGATACGAAAAAAAAAGTTAGATCCGGTCCGGTCCTTCAGAATAAAAAGCTCGACCTAGAATATTTACCTAGGCCCGACCCGAGACTTCAGGAAAATGTAGTGACCGGGCCGGACCCAAGGTCTCCCGTATGTGTGGAGGAGTTTGGTAAAGTCAAACTTTTCATGAATATGAATCAGTTGTAAGGTTTGAAAATTTAAATTTTTCAATTTAAAAGACAAAGCATTATAAAACCTGCTTACACTAGATCAGAAGGCGCCAGAAAAAATTTCCATTTTTGACGGGTTTACAGCTTAGAAGTTATAATTGTTGGGAATACATTTTGTCATAACCATGATTTTTTTCTTCTTATTATTATTGAAGCTCGTTTCTGTTTCATACATTTTCTGATTGTGCGAGATTTAATTAGCCTTTTTGACTAGTTCTGTTTTCTAAAAGAGAGCATCTCAAATATCAGCATTTTTAATATTCACCACTTAAAACAATATTTTCTGTTTATATATCAAAGAGATTTAAGCCTTCAGAATGAGCTCCATCAAAAATTTCCAGAGCCCCTCCTCTAGGTTTCGCTGATTGCTAACCCCTTCCACCACCCAGTCTGCGTTCTATATCAAGTCAATAGAAAAAATGTATATCTGGGAACGACAAATTTCATCCATTTTTAATAAAATGTAAAAAAAAAATCGTATCGAGCTCGTCTGATATTCCGGGCCAGATTTTAAAAAACCTTTAAAATATACAAAGTTCTATTATCCGCACAAATTGGGGCCAAAGGTCGTGTGGATTATGGAATATTGCAGATTATAGAGCATCATGGATTACGCGTCATTTTATTATTCCTAGATGTTGTTTTAATTCTATAATTAATATAATATGAAAAAAATAAATATGAAATTAAAAAATTAGTTTAATAAGGCTATCTCAAAAAATGCCTTTTTTAAGTTATTTTATTAAAAAATACTATGTGATCCTCAAAAAATAATTACATATATTCTGCAATACAGTTTGCTTTTTACTGTTAATAAAATAAAAGGGTTATATTTAAAAAAATAAAAATTTTATTATGATTTTTTTTTCATTTTTTTTTATTTGTTTTCAAAAAATCGTTTTTGGATCACTAATTTGTAAATTTTCTTTTCTGTTTATTTCATTGTTTACATTTGTAAAGTAACGCGAATTATAGAAAATTGAGGATTATGGGTGTGCGGATTATAGAACTTTCACTGTACTAGCCCCCTTCAAAGCTTAATCCTGGGTGCGCCACTGACCCCCTCCCCCAAATTTTATCTAGGTGTATCAAAAATGGCATAAAATAAGTTTCAATACAAGTATCTTCGTTTTATTATTATTTTGTTTCATTTCTTCGTCCTATTTTTACATGTGTACTTTTAAGTGGTCAAGTAGAGTAAATCATTCGATTTAACGAAAAAAATGAGATTAGAATTGCAGGAGTACCCATTTTTGGGGGATGAAAATATTCTCAAAAACTTTCTCGTTTCTTTCCACTTCCCTTGTGTGCGAAAGGAGACAGATATCAGTATTCATCCTTGTAAATGATTAATAAACAATTTTTGAGCAGGATATTGTAACAGAATGCATATTTGAGTGAATGCATTTCAATGTTATTCTATTTGGAAGGCTCTAACACTATTAAAATGAACTTGAAACATTTTTTTTTGATTGGCCGTAATGTAATGGAAAACTTTTGACTTTCCCTGTCATTAAACTACATCCGATTATCATAAAATTTGAAAAGACTCGACAAAATTTTGTTATAATTAAATATTTAAAATTTCAAAGCATTCGGTTGGATCATTTTTACTCTGTTATATGCGGACACACAGACGGAGTGAATGCCGACTAATAGGCGCTACCTATTTATATAGTTACGAACGCACCTAAAAAACTAGAAAATAAGACTGTTTTTCATTGATGTGAAGTGAGGATATGGTCAAGCTTGGGTCCGAAGGAGAGTGAAGATATTCAATAGCATATCTAGACACTTCATTTCGGAGGAGACTGAGATAAAGTAAAAATTTCTGACAGGAAATCACCAAAACGTTAACATTTTCGCCTTAAAAAGGTTTTTTATCAGCAGATAATGCATTCATTACACAACCGAACCTGCTAATATGGAGTTGCATGGGGCTGGATTTTCTTTTTAAGCAGGTTTTCGTCTTAACTTATATAACTTGTACAGCGTGTAAAGTGAGCCTGTGTATGTCGGTCTCTGCGGAAAAACACTTTTTAAAGTGAAAACCTTCCTGAAACAGAACGCTTTTCTAGTTCCTTTTAAATTCCACTTTAGCAGATTTTATTACTTTTTGATAAACTTTCGAAATTAAATTTTGTTTTCTAGAAATTTCGGAAGGGGTTGCATCCCCATCAGCACATTCCCCTGAGTATGCCACAAGTTACATTCATTATTTAGAACTGCGGATGATCGCCTTCTATTGGCGTTTAAAATATATAAATTCTCAATTAAGTTTATTAGTACTATAAATGTATTTATATATTTTCCCAGTTTCTCTGCTCAAGCAATAACACTTAATATTTTTCAAAGAAACTGTAAAGTTTCGATGAGTTGTTTAAAGTTGTGAAAAAGTTTGAAGTTTATTTAAATCTGTATTTAAAGTTTCAATATATTGTTTTCTAATGTTAATTGCTTACTTAAACGAAACTGGACTCTATTTGCAGTAGTACAATGTGTGTGCTTTACCTAGGCCTGTCTTGCAACATCGCAGCTTGCTGTGTTGACAGTGTAGAAATGGTTGGTTGGTTTCATGGTTGGATGAGTGAGTGGTATGAAAATCTTTTCATGTCAATTAACCTGCAGTTAATTGGTTTTGCAGCTTCTCCCTTGCCAATTAAATTTGCATATTTATCTTTAACTTGTGCACTTTAACCTCTTTTCTTTTTATATTTAAGCCTGGAGATTTTGTAGGAAGGTGCAGTGAAGTTGAACATGGCAGTCATTGGTAATGCCTTGAATTGGCAGTTTTGGTGTTCAATAAGTTTCTATTATGCTGTCAGGAACAGTAGTGATTTTAGCCACCTTATTTAGCCATGTTTCCAGCCTTGTCATGGAGAATTTGAAACCATTAGAAGATTGTTTTTAAATGATTTTACTAACTATTTTTTACTTTGTTATGGAATTACAGTCAAAGTTCTATAATCCTCACAAGTTGGGGGCTAAGGGTTGTGTGGATTATGGAATATTGTGGATTATAGAGTATTATGGATTATGTGTCATTTTATTATTCCTAGATAGCATTTTAGTCTTATAATGAGTATAATATGAAAAGATAAATAGAATAATAAACTGATTATTAGACTTCATGTTTCAAAAAATGTCTTTTTAAAGTTATTTTATTAAAAAATTATTATACATGTGCATTTAAATAAAAATAATTTTATATGTTCCATAATACAGTTTATTTTTTACTGTTGATAAAATAAAAGAGTTAAATTAAAAAAACGTAGATGTTTTATTAGGATTTTTTCCCAATTATATTATTATTTGTTTTTAAAAAATCCTTTTTGGATCACAAATTTGTAAATTTTTTAAAGTGTTTATTTCACTGTTTACATTCGTAAAGTAACGTGGATTGTAGAAAATTGCGGATTATGGGTGCGCGGATTATCGATCTTTGACTGTAATAAATTTGTTTGAGTTCTACAATTTGTGATCTTAAATTTTGGCCTTATACACCCAGCACACATGAGAATGATGCTCTTAGACATAATTGAATCCTAGAGCAATACCTTCAAGGTCAAATGAAATTTCACGGAAACGGACTATGTACTCCCTCTTTCTTTTCATTCTAATTTTATGGCGGGAAATTCACCCCAGAATTATGATGAGGCACATCACTGACACTGGGGTTGAAAACAGTCTTATTTTCTCGCTTTTCAGATGCGTTTGTATTTATAGAACCAACTCAGACCTGATGTCACCTGGAGGCAATACTAAAATACACTCACCAAATTAATATAAATGCTCCTAGAATTGTTCAAATTACATCTGGACTTCTTAAATTAATAATGTTTATACATAAGAAGCATCGATATATAGATTTATGCATCTTTGGAGTCCATCTGTCTGCCCGTCTGCATATAACAGAGAAAACACTATCCAACCGAATGCTTTGAAATTTTAAATATATAATTATTATAAAATTTTGTTGAGTAATCTCAAATTTTATGAAAATCGGATGTCTAGTTTAATGACAGGGACAGTAAAATTGTCAAGGGTAATAGCATTCATAAATGGTTTGGGGAAATGTCCCACCCCACGTCCCCTTAGTGAGGGCCCTAAATGTATAAAGTAGTGTGTAAGGCTCAAGATTTTATTCTATAAACTTAAATTTTGACAAATTTATGTCACAAATTTTTTGAAAATTTCCTTTTTACAATAAATGTTATATTTTTATGATTTTTTTTTTTTTGTTGTATAAATAATATTCAAATGCCTCAAAAATTAAAGTGATTCTTTAAGAAATTAAATATGAATTAAATGTGTGTTATGTGACCTAGCCCAAGAGTTTTCTTGTGCGAAAAAAAGTTGTATACAAAATTTCCTTAAAATCGATTCACCCGCTCTTTAGATATAACTTGACCATGACCCATTATGACCCACAAATTACCCTTATGATCGAAATCTCTCAAATATGTGACTTAGCCCATTAGTTTTCTCGTGTCTAAAAACTGTTATTTATAAAATTTCGTTAAAATCGATTCTACCGTTCTTTAAAAATAAATAGCTTGACCCAGACCCTATAGGAGGCTTCATCCACCACTCAGTTTTCATATATAAGGGGATTTAAGAGTTTTACCAAAAGTTTCCGTCAAAAGTACTTGAATTCTCAAACAATTATCTTTTTTAGACAAATAATTTAAATAAGAATGGAAAAATCAAATTATGAGGCATTTTCAACCAAAAAATTGTTTTACAGAATTTTTTCTGATAAAATATAGCTTAGAAATGTATGTAATTTTTATGGAATGGAGAATAGAGTAGATCGATTGTCTATGGCGAAAAAAAAATTACAATTCATCAAAACCTACCTATGCGGAAAAGATGTTCTATTGTATGGAGATTAAGGGAAAAGTAATAAAAAAATTAATTTTAAAATTTAATGCTGCCACAAAAGGGTTGAATTTACGAAAAAATTTAAAAAAAGACCGAATTTCGGTTAGATGATTTTTGGCAAAAAGTAATTATTTTAATAATTTTTAAAATCCAACAATGCGCAAAAGATGTTATATCGTATGGAGGTTAAGTAAAAAAAAATAATAATAAATTCGAATTTTAATACTGTCACAAAAAGTTGAAAATTCGATGTAATTTGGAAAAAATGGAAAAAGATCTAATTTTGGTTAGATTTTTTTTTGACGCAAAATAATCATTTTAATATCAATCAAAATCTACCTTTGTGTAAGAGATATTATATTTTATGGATATTAAGTGAAAAAAACAAACAATCTAATTTCGAAATTTAATACTGCTGCAAGTGGTTTAAAGTTTAAAAAACTGAAAGTTCCAGTTTTTTCAGTGAAGGATTTGTCTGCTTGTTTATTGTGTAGCTTAGTGTACTTTGAATATTACTGTACCATGGCGTTGTTAAAAAAAAGAAGAAAGATATGAATTGCCCTCTATTTGGTTCTGGCTTTGATATGCCAGTAAATATGTTCCCTATTACAAAAACGTTATAGAAATTATATATTGGTATTTAAAAAATAATCGAAGCAAGGCATGGGTCTACATCTGTTTATTTACCGCCAAAGAGGTGGAGTTGCTAATATGTTAGAAGTGACCTATAAATGAGATTCGATCTCAATAATTTACCACTGCAGCATTTTAAGAAAAATTAAATTGTCTCACGACAAATATTACGCTTTTCTTAATTCTTATAAAACAAAATAAGATATTGAAAGTTATTACAGTCTTGTGGACTATTTCCAAAAACACTGCCATTTTTTTCAGTTCAACAGATTTCAACATGAATATAAATATTGAGTGTAAACTAAACAGACGTAGTGCGAGCAAACTCACTTTTCTGCACCTTCAGCTATCATTGAAAAGCCAAAATGCTGACGCCCTAGGTGTCACATCGCCTGTAGTGACGAAAAATGGCATCAGCCAGAATATTGGACAATTTGGGCGTTTCCCACCAAGCAGGTGCTGCCATCGTGTCAGGTGCTCTTCAAGTTGTGGACATTATCTCACAAAACTATGAATCGAATGATATTGACAGAAAAAAATTTGGCATGACAAAACAAACCAAAGACCACTCAATTGTTTTAGTCATTCGCTTTAGTCATTTGTAAAAGATTATGATCATGGCCATTTTCTTTAAACTTTGATGGGTGTAAAGACAAGACTACATCACTAGAAGGCAACAGAAGAAAAATCATAATAGAAGCAGACTTGAGCTTGAAAAAAGAATTGTTCCGAATACATCGGCCACATATAAATAAATTCTAGGAGAGCGTCAAACAATTTGAAAACACGACGTACATTATTTTGTCATGTGTTAACAATAATATACATGTAACAAAGTTAGTTGCGATCGGTTCTGACGGAATATCTCTTAACATAGATGTTAAAGGAGGTGTTATTCGAAATATGGAACTGATCTTCAAGCGTCCACTACAATGGTTTTTGTGCTAGTTACACACCAAAGGGGTTCAACTATATCATCTTTTCGGAGAGTGGGTGGAACCGCAGCTGGGAACAAATGTTTCACTGTTGAAATAAAAAATTATTCGTTGCATGCGAGATGCTTTTTATATTTTCAATTATGTCAGTAGATCAATTCTAAAAGCGCATGAATAAACATGTATTGTTTATTTTTTTCTGGCTATATGTTGCAGTTTCTGTTATCGTTTATAAATTGGCTATTATTTTATTTCAAGTAATCGGTATGAAACAAAAGTTTGTTTTACTCTTCAACGTTATAAAATCACGGATCACGGATAAAACTTAAAATAACTCCAGTTTGTTGTGTAGTTATACACTATTTTGGGGAACGATATGAGTGGATCGTGTATTTTGCAACGAAACAAGAAAAAAAGATTTCGCGTTTTTTTTCTCTGTAATGGAAAGGAAGATTAGAATTACTGGTTCGGGCAATGGATATGCGTAGAATTGTTTCTGCAGTGTAAAGGTGTGTTTTAATTTAGATTCTCTGGACAGCATTCGCTTTGCCAGGACCGAAACTAAAGGGGGGCGTACGAAATGAAGATTTTGTTTATCAATATTTCTCAAGTTTGTGTTTATCAGGATATTATTAAAAATAGTGTTGTTTGGAATCTAAAAATGATATAGTATTATAAGTATCCTATATAAAACGGAATGTTTTTTGATTCCATTTTCAGAGTTTTAATGAATTTATATTTGACAAAACTGATTACATACAACATATTTTATGATATTTAAATGTCAGCTATTTGAAACTTAGCAAAATTATCTTTTGTAAATTTAAGTTTTATAGGGTGGGATGCTAAAATTAAAAAAAAAAATCGGCCCTATGCTTGGAGGATGTTGGTTTCTTTGAATATTCTTTTTCTTTTAAATATTCAAATTTGGGGGAGGAGCTTTCTGATGCTAGATTTTTTTTTCTAGTGAGGGGAGACAAGAATAATTTGATTTCTATTTACTATTATTTTTTGTCATTATTCCATTTTAAAAAATAACTGATGGAAAAATTGTTTTCCGTGTTTTTATTTTACTGAAAAGAAGGGAGAAAGAAAATAGCATTGTAAATTTTTTGAGGACACTTATAAATTGGGAAGCGACAGTACAGACAATTACCTCATAAAGTTCACGGATGAAATTTGAGGATTTTTTAAACCTCGATTCAAATATTAAAATGCAATCAGTCTGCCAAGTCATTTCTTGGAGTAAAATATCGGAAAACCCAATTTTAGCGAATTTTAGCGACACATAAGTTTACCGTTATGTTTTTCTGCAACCAAAGGTATGAAGATATGAAGGACTGCGAGCAGAAAAAACACAATGGTAAACCTACGAGTCAACATTTAAAATCGGGGTTTTCAGGATATGATTTTGCAGACAGATTGCGTTTTAATATGCGAATTGAAATTTAATCAATCCTAAAATTTCATCCATGAACTCAATGAAGGGTTTGTCGGTGCTGCCACTTTCCGGTCTATTAGTTTTAATACGTTTGTAATTAACTTGAAAAACATGCGTAAAAAATTTATACGTAAAAAAATTGTTTGGATGAATTGAATTTCCTTAAAAGTGCCTAAAAAATGTTTTCGTATTATGGGATTCACTTTACATATGCTTGATAGATATGGTTGCAATGAAGCCTTGGTTCAAATTTTGCCTTTTTTTTAACGATCGAGCTTTTAAAGCTGTGTCTATTGTTATACAGGGTATCTCTTATTATTGTTTAGCCATAGCTAATAACCTTTAGTTTTAGAGGTGTAGTTCCAGTTACAAAAATCTTTTACATTTTATTCCGCATCATTTAAAAATTGATTTATGTTATAATACACTCTAACATCGTTAAATATTAACACGCTTAATGAATAAAAAGATTCGATACTGATAACATGAATTACTGTTAACATGAACAATATTTTGATTACTCTTGAATTACTGTTAACATGAACAATATTTTGAGTACCCTTGAGAATTAATTACGTTAACGAGGTTCGAATGTATTTAAATTTTAAAGAAATTCCGAATTTTATACATTGTCTGGTTTCATCATAAATTTCATTTAGAAAATGTTCTTCCGTGATCTAACAAATAAACAGTAAAAATTGATTCTCACTGACTTGATTGTTACTTTTTGTAAAAATTGATTCTTACAAAACTTATTGAGTTATAATACTTTCAGTTTTTTTAATCTTCAATGTTTTAGTCACGGTAAATGGAAAATGTTTTAAGTGGGAAAAAACTCGCTGAAAATACAAAAAGTTAATACATTCATGGTTAGGTAAATTTTTGTTTTGCAGAACTTAAGTTTTTAAACAGAAACTAATTTAATGATGTGAATTCACTTTAATGAAAAACGGCGTCTATACTTACTTCCAAAAAAGTATTTCAAATATTTTTAATGAATGATTCCTTACTAAAATATCAGTTGGCATCATATACAGCGATTAATTGCATGTTACAAAAATAACATGTTGTTGGAAACTGTTATCTGTTCAAGAATGTAACAGTGAAACCTGTTAATCAAAATTAATTATATTTCCCATCTCTAAATTATACCTGCTCAGATGCAATCCTGTTTAACACGCAATTCCCTGTGACTTGCGATAAACTCCAAACAGGTTTCTTGGAGATCATTTATTAAAAGATCATTCATTAAAAACATTTTTTTATAATTAAAGAATGTAGCATACAGTTATTTTGATTTTATAAAACTGATTTCATTTCTCTTAACATGTATCTCAATATGACTAAAATGGGTCCATCCTCACACTTTTGGGTCAAACTTACAATATATGAGGACTCTTGACCAATTATTTTTATGAATAAAATAATTCCTTTTTCAAGTTTCTTACATACTACTCTTAAATAGCAATTTTCTTTTGATAACTGATTGTACAACGAATAAAATGATATATAAAACCTTATTTTAAGTTCGATATTTAAAAAATAAAAACCAATTTGTAAAAAGTGGGTTAACTCTCCTTAGTTTCCCCTATACAAGTATTTTTTCCTTGCAAATACAGTTTTATCTATATTATAAAGGCCAAACGTATCTGTGCGTAACGCATACGTCATTTTGCGCATGGCAACACTTTCAAATTTTAAATGAATTTCGGTATTTCAATTTTTGCTACTAAAAGTTTTTTAACTTCTTAATGTCGCACATTTTCAATCTATACACCATCGTGTAGGGAAAAAATGTAGTTTTAAATGAAATTTGTTTGAAAGCTGTATCTTAATTTGTTTTTGAAATATTAACTTTTTTGTAACTTTTTATACTTCTTTTCTAATCGTGGCAACAGGGGTACCAATTTCTATTTAAAGCAAAGGGAAAAAATTGAGTGCTGTATCTCTCTGTTGCCATTTTCTCATTAAAAGGGAAAAAAATAGAAATTTAAGTATCTTCTGTTATAAAACCCGGTGAATTTTGATTTCATTTACAAAATTTGATTTACACGTAAAAGAATATCAACAGTTTAATATCTAATTCAGCTAATATCATTCAGACTTCAAGTTTTGAGTCAAAATTATCAAATTAAAATGCCAATTTTTTTAAAACATGAATACAGATGTGAAATGTACATTTGTAAATTTTGATAAGGTGAAAATGATACCGGGTTTAGATTTCACGGGAAAAAAATTCTATGATTGAGTCAAAGTTACATAAATTTTGCTTTTTATCATTTTGGAATACTAGCATAAGAACTTTATTTGATAACTTTATCTTAATAACATATCTTTATTATTTTTTACTACTTACATGTACGACTAAAGTTCAATTTTAACAATTTCTACTACTACGTTTTCTAGAAATAGTATTTTGTTAATTTGGCTATAAATATCGTTTGTTTAAGAGTTTGTTTAAGAGAGACGCACCAATATAAAATGCATTTTTTACTATAACTAATTTTGTAGGCTTATTATAAATCTATGAGACAGTTCCTTTTTAAACATTTACTTTCGTCGAAAATCGACGAGTTCTACTTTGTTTTTATAAAGAAGCCATTAATTTATTTTTATATAAAAAAAGAAGTAATTTATATATTTATATAAATGCACTGCTGTGTGAAAATTAAGAACGGAGTAGATAAATTAGCGAAAAAGCCGAAAAAGACAACAGAACAAAGTGAAAGATCAATAAGGACACAGACCTGAAACAAACGCAGTAGGACATGCACATATATGGCTTATGACGTAAAAGGTGGAGAAGCTAAGTGGATAAAGCGCAGAGGCGGTGGCCTTTCAGAAACATGGTGAAATGTATTGAACTGTTTAAATTGATTTCAAAGATGTTTTTTTTTGCTATTATTGTGTGATATGACCATAAGGCAATACAGGAGATGTCATGTGGAAGACCTTACACGAGATCGAATCATTGGGAAGTTGAAAGAAGGTCGAAGTGTGACAAGTGCGGCCGAATAGTTCGATATAGCTCACAGCATCGTTTCAGGAGCCTGGAGTGCATTTCAAACAATGGGAAAAGCTGTCCAAACCTTCAGCAGTGGTCGCCCACACGAAATATCTGCAGTGGAGGACTGGTATATTGTCCTACAAGCAAAAAGATATTTTTACAGGGATTTTATTTCAGGGAGCAGACAGCTGAAGAAATCGTAAGGCAGACAGAACAGACTACTGGAAATCGGATTTCACTTTTACCGTTGTTGAGAAACTGAGCAAAGGTGTTCTAATACAAAGCCATCTCAAGTCCACTATCTTGAGTCTGCTTCGTTGTACTGTTTATCGGCTCGTGCAGAGACGGAAATTCGCGTCCATCTAAGCAGATTATTTTTAAACAACTGATAATAACAAAATAAGGGACAACTATTAATTTTAATAACTATCATGATCCACATTAACTCTATTTACTTCGATTAATTGACTAAAGCAGAAATTTAAGTTTTAAATCATAGTTGATATAGATTGAATTATTATTAAAATATTAACATGTGTAACTAATTTTTGAAAAACTAAAATGTACATATGAGATAAAAGAAAATTTTGGGATTGACACATTCAACTAGTTAATATTTTAGAAAAGATATTTTTAACCCTATCGCTATGTCCTGGGATCCACACGGACCCCAACCCATTATCGTAACATTGGAAGTTTTGATAGATAATAATAATACTATATAATAATAATAATATAATAATATAATATAATATAATAATTAATATAATAATACAATACTGTTAATAATTCGTATGTTTATTGTACGGAACCCTCTGAGCGTGAGTAATACTTGCACATTGACCGTTTATTTTTACTTTACTTCAACTTAAAAAGTTATTTAAATCTGGTACTTTTGAATGTATTTGAATTGATATTTATCTTTTATTTTCACGTTTTGTTAAACGCAAATTTCAAATAAAAGTAATTTTTTAAATGTTTAATTTCATATTTTGGTTCCCTCCTCCTTTTTTTAATTGTTTCATGTGGAAATTGCTCTTTTAAAAATGAAAATTAGCTATTGCTATTCGTCACATGACGATTAAAAAATATGTCATCGATTGCCAAGTGAAATACACTTATTTAAAAAAAGCTTTACTTTGATTAAATTTAATTAGCATACTAGTTAACTGTAATTCCTATTGGATGCAAGCAGATTTCAATGACTTTGCTGTATTTTGAATGCTTTAACTTTTTCCTACATGCGTTTCAGTTGGGTTATTTTTCGACGAAAAAAGTTTACTTCTGCAAAATATAATCATCAGCTCTGATACCACACCCATTTCAAGTAATTTATTCCTTTTTTCTAGTGGATAGATGCAGATTTAAAGGATATAGCAGTATCTTCAATATTTCAACTTCCGCTACATGCTCACCTGCCAAATTATTTTTTTTTCAGGAAATATCCCATAGAATATACTCAACAGTTTAGATTTCAGTTGTATGTAATGTGCGTTAATAACATATTTATCTCCTAAATAATGTACAATAAAAAAAATTGTTTAAATTTTATTATTGTAGAGACATATTTGATGGAATTTCCATTTAATTATTTCTTTACATGAAGTAAGTAATAGTAATTTTATTAATAATTGTGATTATGATGAACATATACAAATGATTCATGACAATATTTCTAAAAAAACTAATATGGTAATATATTTTTGATATTAAAAGGATTTTTCCTGAACTTTTAATCCTTCCCAATTCTTATCATGAATGCGGCTGGTATAAAATTCTGATACATAAAAAATATGCTTATACATATATGATTATAGGGAAATTTCAATCGGCTGGTTTACTTTTCGTCCGCCAATCAAAACTGCTCGGTTGACTTCTAGCCGCGTCCATAGTCCTCTTTAGCTAACAATGACAACTGCTTTTCGACAATTGTTTGACCTCCAATGATCGATTTGTGACGTTATATGGAACTACTCTATAGTTTATCTCGACGTCAAAATAATTTGAAACATCATTGTCAGCCACTTTAAAAGGTGGCCACTAATGAATCTACCACCCACTGATTATTAACACATTTTTCTAGTTTTCACTAATTCTCATATCTTAAATATTAAATAGCGTTATAATTGCAAGAACATGAAAAAGGATTTTTTCAAACGATCAAATATTTCTCACAAACATTTTCATAAAATGTGTGTAAAAATATTTTATGATAACTGTATCAAAATTCATCATAACATATTTTTACACACATTTTAAACATTTTTTTAACACTTTTAATGGATAACAATTAATCAATTTATAATTTCTTCCAGATAAAAAACTCTGCAGTTATATGATTATATGTTAAATGAAAGACCGAAAAAATGGAAATTTAATGATACTACTAAATTAATTTATTTGCATTAGAAATCCAACATATGTTAAAATGAAAAATTTCAACTATGGTGGCATTAAATTAATGAAAAAAAAAAAGAAAAAAAGTCATGAAAATATTTTTTTAAGCACTGAATGCAGAATTTTGAAATATGTTTTATAAAGGTGTAAGTAATTACAAATTAAGGGGATGAATCAGAACGAAATCATTTCCTCCTTTGGACTCCATAAAAATTAAAATGTAATTTTTTTACGCTTTAGATGTAGAAATTACCCCTGCAACTGCAGTATTAAATACATATAGACATATAATCTGTTGAAAGTAAACAGTTTATTTATAAGTAATAAAGCATTTTTAACATAAATGATAATTTTGTTTTATAAATTTCTATTTAAAAAAGTATTTAAAATTTATGAAACAGTCTTCATCTTAAAAGGTTTTGTTAAAAAAAAGTTTTAGTATAGAAATGCTATGGGTTATCATTATAATGGTATTTTTCTAATTCTTTTAAGTAGTAAATATCAGTTTCACCATCTAAAAATAAAAAATAGGTCATTCAAATCAAACTCATATATTATGAGAATTGAAATAGCTGAAAACAAACATCCGGACATGTGCAAATGATGATTGATTGTCTGGCCGTGTCCATACATAAATCTAGAGAGCCAATCAGAATTACTCTGATGTACGCTAGAACACAATTCTAGTGAAAAAAGAAATGCTGCAAAATTAAAACTATTATTATAAAATTAAGAAGTACACAATAAAAGTGAAATTAATTTTAAGCAATGTTTTATTTCAAAGTATATAAACGCTGCATTCGAAAATAGGATAAAATATGAAAAGAACATTTCACCGAGTGAATGACAATTAGTAATATATAAAACAACAGTGAAGGTCTTCAATATCACTTCAAGAATGGCTCTGAAGTACGCTAGAACCGAAATCTAGTGAAAAAAGAAATGTTGTAAAATTAGAATGATTATTATAATAAAATAAAAAAATACACAATGAAAATGAAATTAATTTTAAGTCATGTTTTATTTCAAAAGATATACACGCTGCAAAGAAAATAAAAAAAATATATAAAAATTACATTTCACCGAGTGAATGACAATTAGTGTATTTAAACATGATTTCAAATTAATTCTAAATAAAAGGGCAGTTCTTGTTTCATCATAAAAATATATAAGACAATAGTGAAGTTATTCAATATCTCATCAGAACATCTTCCATTTGCATAAACATGGATTAATTATTGCGCCTTGGGCTAAATAATTATATGTAAATTAATAATAAATAGTTTCTAGAACCAAATATGCAAAATACCTATTTCAATGCACCTTAAAAATTCACACTAAATTTCATTAAGTAAATACTTGAAACAGTGTAAAATACATCACTAACGATTTTTGGACACAGATCGCAATATGATGTAATTATTAAAAGTTCTCTTTTGAACAACTATAAACACTACATAATTTATTTTATATAATGAATGCATCATACGAACCCTCAGTTAGAACTACGTGGAAATCCAAGTAAGTAACGAGAATTAAAGCACAGGCACACAAGAGACAATTCAATTAAGGCTTAAATAATTTTTAAAAAGTCAGAAAATTTTCTAAGAAATTCAATTAAATAGAGATTCAATTAAATGAAACAGCAAACTTTTTAAACGCATTTTACCAACATTTATTGCTATTTTTCAACTTTATACTAATTTATGAAATAATAATCCGTATATGAAAGGCATAAGTAGTTTTTTCGACAAATAATTATATTTTATTTTTGATATAACGGAAGGAATCCGGAATAGTAGAATTTTAAAGGAACATACAGTTTTTAGTTTTTAAAAAAGTCAGTTTTACAGTCAAAGAATTTATTAAGTGAAATCCTGCTTAACGTGAGTCTTTTAAAAAGAATATCCTCCATCATTATAGAATATTATAAACATTTAAATGTATATTATGTAAAAAAAGAGAATTGTAAGATTTAAAAAAAAAAAAAAAAAAATGAAGCAGTATCAAAATAAAAATTATTTGGTCATAGGAGATGGTCACACATCTAATATAAATATACTACTTTAAATTTCAAATATTTCGTTAATCAATAATTCATTTAAGTGACATGAAATGCCATTTTCATAGTATTAGAATATTCAGCGTCTACTATTAAAAAATTAATTAACAGCAAATTTAATACTTAGATTACAAAAAATCTTTGTTTATATCATACAAAGGCTGAGAAGTTCTATGCTCGAAACAGGTAGACGGAAGGCAATCTGCCTAGCCGGCCTAATTATTCGGAGTTTTAAGATATTTTTTCGAACTTTGGATTTCCTTACGTTATAGGGTTAGGTTCCTTTAGATAGACCCTCACGGAGGGTATTCCATTCCTGTCGGCTTATTTTATTCGTACAATTGGCCGTAATAAACACAACCAACTTACGCAAAAGGTTTCTCACCAGTATGAATTAGCAGATGCTTGCGTAAATAATTCTTACGTGAGAATTTCTTGTTGCATATTTCACAAGCGGCAGGTTTTTCACCAGTATGAATTAACAAATGTGTTCTTAAATTACTCTTTTGGGCGAATTTTTTGTTGCATATTTCACACGCAAAAGGTTTCTCACCGGTGTGAAATAACAAATGCCTACTTAAAGTAACCTTTTCAGAGAATTTCTTGTTGCATACCTCACATACACAAGGTTTCTCACCAGTATGAACTAACAGATGGTGGCTTAAACTATCTTTTAGAGAAAATTTCTTATCGCATATCTTACACACAAAAGGTTTTTCGCCAGTATGAATTAACAGATGCTTGTGTAAATAACTTTTACGTGAAAATTTCTTGTTGCATATTTCACATGAAGAAGGTTTTTCACCAGTATGAATTAACAAATGTGTGCTTAAACTCCCCTTTTGAGCGAATTTCTTGTTGCATATCTCACATGCAAAAGGTTTCTGCCCAGTATGAATTAGCATATGTTGTCTTAAATGGATCTTTTGAGGAAATTTCTTGTTGCATATTTCACATGCAAAAGGTTTCTGCCCAGTATGAATTAACAAATGTTGGCTTAAATGGATCTTTTGAAAAAATTTCTTGTTGCATTTTTCACATTCAAAAAGTTTTTTCCCAGTATGAATTAACATATGTTCTCTTAAATGGATCTTTTGAGTGAATTTCTTATTGCAAGTTTCACATGAAAAAGGTTTCTCACCAGTGTGAGTTAAGAGATGTTTGCTTAAATTGTTCTTATGAGTGAATTTTTTGTTGCATGTCTCACATGCAAAAGCTTTTTCACCAGAATGCATTAACAGATGCCTGCTTAAACAACTCTTTCGATAGAATTTCTTGTTGCAGATCTCACATGAAAAAGGTTTCTCACCGGTATGAACAAGCAGATGGCTGCTTAAAGTACTCTTTCGAGAGAATTTCTTGTTGCATGTTTCACACACAAAAGGTTTTTCGCCAGTATGAATTAACATATGCCTGCTCAAATCACCTTTCTGAGAGAATTTAATGCTACAAACCTCACATTCAAAAGATTTCTCACCAGTATGGATTAACAAATGTTTGCTTATATCAGCCTTTCGAGCGAGATTCTTGTTGCATATTTCACATACAAAAGGTTTTTCGCCAGTATGAACTAACAGATGCTTGGTCAAAACATTTTTATAAGAAAATTTTTTCCCGCATGTATCACACAGAAAAGGTTTCTTACCAGTATGAATTAGAAGATGGCTGCTTAAACTACTCTTTGCATAAAATCCTTTGCTACATACATTACAAACAAACGATTTTCTTTGCTGAGGGTCAGAAGCTGCTTTTTCGAAATGCAATAGAGAAATATTTTTCTGCATACTTGTCAGTTTTTAGTTACGCGATGTGTACATTTAAGTCTTTTTTGCATCTGTTTAAGTTAATCAATCAGATATCAAGATTTCTGAAAAAGAAATTTAAGAAAAATAAACTTATAATGTAAAATTTAATTAACACAAAAAACTGAATTGAAAGCGAATTTTGACCATAGTATTAAAAGCTACAATATACTTCCAATTATACTCATATAGCCATTAGTATGTCAGATGTAATTCTTTTATTTTATAAATAATAAACTATAACTAAAATTAGAATAAATAAAATATAAAAAATAAATATATAGCTACCATCATGAAATAAGTGAATTATGATAAGGAAAATATTGTACATAAAAATTATAAATAAATTAGTTGACACACCTTGCAATGCCTGGGCCTTTCAATTCTTCCAAACGAATTTGAATACAGTGAAACCTCCAAATAAGGGACACCTATGCGACCGGAACTTTGGTTTTTTAAACAGAAGTGTCCCTTATTAGGAGTTTTCATTATTATTTTTAATTAGTCGTTCAAAAGCATATAAAAATAAAAAACATTAAAAATGAAGCTTAAAATGTATTCGAAGTGTATAAATTACTTTAATTAGACACAAAAGGAATAGATAATTAAATAATTGCAATTTTCAATTGATTAACATAATTTCTCGTGTATGCGCCTAAGCTCAGGTAATTCGATTTTCTACCAGAATATGTTTTAGGAAACACGTAACTTAGTTCTGCTTAGTATTCATTTTGCTTCATTCTATACATAAACTTTCCGGTATCAGATAGACTTAACTAAGTCACGGAGCTTAAACGGGAAATTACGGTACTAAATCATGAAATGATTTCTAGAATTATTTATTTGAATTTTTTATGCAAACTTTGTACATGCGAATAGGATCAAAACATTTAAAAGAATTTTACATGACGTAATCAGTCAAAAATGAGTTTTGGAAATTTAAAATTTTCACAATGAACTTTTCAAGTGTTCATTTACCATACTTAAAAATTTCAGTTCTTCATTATCATTAACATTTACAAAAGAATATTCAATTTCTTTGCGTATTTTAAAGCAACAAATCTCTCAACTGTTTTGCTCAGGAAGCAGGAAACGTTTTGACACATTTGCAAATTCATTTTTTAACGGAAAGGTATAAAATTGGAACGTCTGACTGTGGAAGTTGGAATCAAACTGTGTTTTCAAGTTTTGAATAAATTACCTACTTACTAGGGAGCTGCAAGAAGTGTAAGACACCGATTTTGACGAATATCGTTGGAAAGATCTCAGCGAGAGCAGTAAAAAACTTACAGAAACTACCCGTCGCAAATGAGCCGTTTTCAAGATATCCGAGAATTTATGTCACGTAACTAGTATATACTTAATGGGGGACCTTAAAAAATTTTAGTCTCGGTTTTAACGAAAGGGATATATTTAAAAAGATATCATCAGTACGGAGAAAAAACTCAATAGAACTACCCGTCGGAAATGATCCGTTTTTGAGATATCCGATAATTTATATCACGTAGCTAGTGCATACTGTTCTAGAGCCCACTTAACGGGGGACCGCAAAAAATTGTTTTCTAGATTTTGATGGAAATGGTGTCATTGCAAAGATATCATTGCGAGAAGTAAAAAACGCAATGGAACTACCCATCTGAAACGAGCCATTTTCGAGATATCCGACAATTTATCTCATTTAATGCAGTTTCCCAGAAGTGTGCATTAGCAATGTGACACAAATTGTCGGATATCTCGAAAACGTCTCATTTCCGACGGGTGATTCCATTGAGTTTTTTAATCCACACGATGATATCTTTTCAACGATACAACTTTCGTTAAAACCGAGACTAATTTTTTTTGCTGTACCCCATTAAGTGTGCACTTGCTACGTGGCATAAATTGTCGGATATCTCGAAAATGAATCATTTGCGACGGGTAGTTCCATTGCGTTCTTTACTGCTCATGATAAAATCATTCTAACGATACCATTTTCGTCAAAATCGGTGACTTACACTTCCCCTGTAAAATATAAGTGATGTCACCCTTTCTTGGGTAGTTATTCTTCTTTCACGTAAAAGTTCAATTCAAGATGCCCACGTTGACAATATTTCCTGAAAGATCTATTGCGTCTGAACCCCCTCCCCCCCAAAAAAAATATCGATTACATACTTTCTGAGAAACAATGCCTGCTAATTTCAGTCATTTATGAAAAAAATAGAGCTTATGTCATAAAGGTTGCCCTTTTAGATTTGAGAACAGCCTTAAAGTATCTGCAAAGCTCTTTACTTCCCAATTTTCTTTTATTCTTCATTTTTAGAATCATCCTCACAATTTTTAGCATTACTTTCAATGGGAATAAATGTGCTGTTGAATAAGAACTGGTAAATAAATACTCGCCAATTTTGCCCTATACTTCTGTGTCAACATGACTGTTAACTTAAAAAAATTTATATTTCAATTTTCATCACAGACTGTTTCATTATCTTGAAATTCAAAAGCCAGCTCCTTTAATCTCATTTTCAAGTGCCCCTTAAATCGAATGTCCCTTATTTAGAGGCAAATGCATTACACGTCCTATACCAAGGGACTGGGACCAGAAGTTTTGTCCCTTAAATAAGGGTGTCACTTATTTGGAGGTTTCACTGTATTTATATTCTCGATTTATATTAACATAAAAAAGAATATGTCGAAATGAACCTTCGGAATTGATCCGTGGTGCGTTAGACAGCATAGACATGACTTGCTGTACAGTATGTTCAAAACAAACTTCGAGTTCCCGCTGCCTATTGCATCCTATACTAGGCATGTCGTGCAAATGCAAGAAAATATTGCTTTTCCAGCTTCTACCGCCAGAAGGCACAGTGTTTTAAATAAACCTGCAAAACGTATCCTTCATGCCAGCGGCATCGTATAGGAGGCATGCTGCGTATGTCCTGGAAAATTTTCTGATCCTACATTTTCCACCACCGGTGTGCGCACAATGTTCTAAATTTTCCTTACTAAAAGGTAAATCTAGAAAAGCGAAGCAAAACTGAAATCGCAGTATGGAACTCTGAACCTAGTTAAGACAATTTCAACAGATAAAGGTAAAATTATATATGTTAAAAAATAGCTGAAAAGAAAAAACAAATTACAAACTGCAGCGTTTATGAGCTCTAAGTGGTAGAAGTTCAATGAATACATTAGTTTTAAACTAATTTTGTATTAAATTATAAACTTTGGCTAAAAGATAGCACAGTAGAATTTGGTTCAACAAACGAATGATGAGATTTAATCCTTACTGAAAAAAAAAACTGATGTATAATTGTACTGGAAGCCATTGTGTGTTTGAGACGTTAAATGTATACAACAGCTTTAATTAAACAAAAATATAAATTTTCGACTTTACACATTTAATATTTACTTGACTTAAACATCACTCTGTTATCGAACCTTAATCTAAAACATTATTGAATATGAGATCTTAAACTTTAAACATTATCTTTAACTAGGCCATCCCTCAGAGGGTCAGTCTCAGCGATATTGCTGAGAATATAGATTTAATAACTTACAATAAGTAAAGAAAATTAGCTGCTATTTTCAATTGATCATATATTGTGATAAAATGAATTGATGACAATAATAAAACTGAATCGCAGAATTACAAAAATCTTATATATAAATTCGTATATACTGTTAAAATAAAAGGAAAAGCAAACCATATGTGAGTATAAAATGAGAAGTACGCAATACGTTAAGAGTAATACAGAAAATAAAGCACTAAATTATCTTATATTGGAATTTTGACTCTATGAAAGAGAGTATAAACAGACTCTCCGTACCAATTGGAATAATAAAAAAATTATGTTTGCAGAGAGTGGACAGTATTTTATATGGTGTAAAATAACTTCGAATAGTTTATATTGTTAAATATCTGTATTCCACGAATGCAATGAGGTTGTCGATAACAGTTAAGGAAATCTTTGTTCAGAATTCGTTCTAAACAAACATTTGTATCTTATGAGTATAGTGATGTCAAAGTTATAATTTCTAACATCAAAAGTATTCCAGAAATTATATTGTTCCAAATAAATAGCAATTTAAAATCTTTCTTGAAAGTTTTATGTTTATTTATCAAATTAAATTTTCAAATCTCATAGAAATCGTACATAATGAGTACATTCCCTCATAGCATGCATGGTCACAGTGACGTCACTGTGAGTCACTTTGGTCCCATCACATGTGTGACCAAAATGCCATCACTTAGTGACGTCACATTGTGACTGAGATGTCACTTTCTTAAAAAGTTTTAGAAAATTACAAATATTCTTTAAAACATGTTATTTACTTTAAAAAACATGTTTCTGGCAAGTTAAACATCGTCTCTTTTGTCACAGTTTCGTCACAATGTTAATGTGAAAGTAGTCACAAATGACACATTTTTGACAAATTTGTCACACCGTGACTTAACAAAGTGATCACAATGTGACGTCACAAACGAAATCTAAAACGGCCATAACGACTTCACATTTTAGTCACTGTGACTTCACAACGATGTCGCAGTGACGTCACCATGCCTTACGGGTTATATTTTAAATGTAACCACCACAACAAATTACAAGTTTATAGTCCAGAGAATATCATAGAAATCGAATTTATAGAAATTTTTGGCTCCTGCATTGCTGGTTTTTTCGTACCGACATAAAATATAGTCTATTTTGGAGAGATGGTAATCAAAATTTTTTTTTACCTCCATAATTTTTTTAATCGGAAAGGTAGTTTCATTGATAACATCTAAAAAGCATATAAACTTTACTGCTTTATAAGAGTAGCGTGGAAGAACATAATTAGAAACCATTAATCTCTTATAATATACACATAATTTATCTAATTAGTGTTAGCAAATTTTTATTAAATATACATAGACAAATATAGTACTTCGTCATTTTTCTTTTCATAATCATTTATATCATTTCGCAAAAAAAACTTATTTTTTAAAATCCGAATAGCGTCAATGTTTTTATAAAAGCGCCAAAGTTCATATAACAGCGAAGTACTGTGAAGAGGATTAAATACATGGTAATAAGGTACTTAGCCGGGTGGCAAATGATTAATCGCCCAGTATTTTTCTTTTCGCTCCCGCTCGAAAAGTATTCTTACCGTAAAATACATATTGAATAAATAGATTTAAAACGCACGATTTTGACTCATATGATTAAAATATTAATAAATAAAAAATAAGAGATAATACAATAAGCCAAACCATTTTATTTCAACATCAAAGAACTGTATCTAAATTACACATGTTGAAAAAAAGCTGTTTTTGGCGAAAAACCACAGTCTTAGCTAAATTTGAACCTGGTTGAAAAAAAGTATCGTGATCAATTAAAATAGCTTAAGTAAACTGGTTTTTCACCAATGTCGTATTTTAAAAAGCAACATGCCAATTTAACTTCCTATTTGTGACTTTTTGGGGAGAGATTGCATATAGTCACATTTGAACTAAAACTTTGATTTTTATAACTGTTGAGAACATGAATATTTATTAACATAAAGATTGCGTTTCACTCGAAATATAGTAAAATGCTTCTTGTCTGGTTGTTTGCTCAAAGCCAATTTCATATTGCTCTTATAAATCTCATACATTTATAGCAATTTTGTTGTTAGTATTACTTGTATTTGACGCCAATCTTGCCTGTTTATTTAAATGCGGATTGTTGGTCATTTTTGTGTATAAAAAGAAGTGTTAACTGCTTCATTTCATATACCATGTACAGATTGCAATATTGATAGTTTTATGGTGATAAATTACCAACAATATTTCAAATCTCATTTATTTCATTAAAAATATCAATGCCTTATTTACTTGATTTAAAGTACACATGATTTTAACTAATTTCATAATACTTTTGTAATATTACGTTGACTCCGCATTTTAATTATTTATTTTTATTTGGCTGAGGAATATTAATGCTTAATCCATGTCATACGTATTATATGACTCTTTTATTACATAAGACATGTTTTGATCTTTATAAAAATGATGTTTTAACTAAATTTTATTTACTAAACGGGAATCATGTTTTGCTTTGGGCATTGGTTTTTGGGTTTTATTTTTAATTTTTTACGAAATTCTATGCATTTAGAAAGAATTTTTATTTGAATAGGAAATTGAAATGTTATTGTTAATAAAAAAGAAAGTAAAAAATGTACAATATAGGTAGACGGAAATAATCAGATATGAAAAAAAAAGGAATTCAAAAAGACGTCGTATGAAAGATTGTCTTTTACAGCAAAAAAACGAGATCTGATTACCGAACTCACCGATTACGAAATATGCATTAGATTTTCTTTTAATTATTTAAAATTTCGATATTTTTTAAATTTCACTTCTTAATTTATTTTTATTTATTTTTTTATTTTGTGTGTGTGCGTACAATTTTGGCTTAAAAAAAAGTGCGCTTTTTTGCAAAATAATATAAGCAGCTACGAAAACGAACCTGAAGAATGTTTATGCTTATTTTTACAATTAAATATGGCATATATGTCCTTTACGCATCGAGGTACCTAATTGACGCAAAATGGTGTTTATTTGCCTGACAAGGTTACCATATAAATGTTATTATAAATAGTTTTGTTCTACAATTATTATCATTTATTTATAGATATTTCCTTTTTTAAAATAACAGAAAACGTTTTGTTTATCACTTTATTTTGAAATAAAGAATAATGGGCTATTATAGCATGTTATATATATATATCTGGTAATCAACACGATATTTTCGCCAAATTGGCGAAAAAGAACCTGGCAAAACTCGGCACTTATATCACATTTCTTTAAACGTTAAATTATATATTTAATAGAAGTTTTAATAATATGATTAATTTTTATATGCCATTAACTATTTCTGGTATATAAAAATAGGCAAGTGGCTTGTTTACGCTAAATAAATAGTATAAATCTTTAAAAAATTGCTTGAGTATATGAAGGAATGAATAGGTTGTGAGAAAATTTTACTTGTATCACCAAATTTACTATCTCTGTCAATGCCCTTGTAGGGGAAAAGTATCAATTTAATTTAAAATTTTAAAAAGAATTTTTTTTACCAATTTAATTTAAAGGTCTAAAGTCAAGAAATCACAATATAAAACCGTTTTTAAATGCCCTAAAAGTAGAAATATCTTGAAAAAACATTTTAATGCACGGAGATGTAAAAAAAAATGTTTTGGGTTAAATTATAGGAGATAATGAATTTCAAAGGCAATTTTGTCAAATTAATCAGTTATCACCAAGTTGGCTTTGTATATGACAACTTATATTTGTTTCAAAATTTGGGCGATATTTTGCGAAGTTGGTTAAAATTTGGCGCTATTATAGTAATCCTGTCATAAAATGATAACAAATACTCTTTTCAATCGAAAGCTGATTTCTTCATAGAATATAAAACATAATCATTAACTCCTTGGCAACGAGCGACTGGTATATGCATCTCTTGAGATGCTCAGAATTCTTTATTAATCCCACCAGATATTTTTTATTGTAATATTTATCTTATTTAATTAAAACATTTTCACGATTCATTTACTATTTTTTCTTTTTTGAAAAACCAGTGGTAAAAGATTGAGAATAATGCAAAGGACTCTCCGAAGGGCTCTTAGTCCGAAGGGTTTCCGTAAATTCCCCCCGTTGCTTCACTAAGGAATAGAATTCTTTAAAAAAATCTTCAGGTTACAACACGGTGCCTTTAAAGTATTGGTAGTATTCATTTTGTCCAAATAAGGAGAACTAGACTGCCACTGAATAATGGCATAAAAAATATTTGCTTCAGCCTCCTACAATGAAAAAAATAGCAGCGTTTATAGAAAAATATTTGTATGTTTAGATTAAAGAAAAAAAAAAGAAAAAAAAAGTGACATGCAACTTTTGCATACAAAGATATTAGTACTTAGTAAATATCATTATATTTTTGAAAACATCAAACATAGCCAATATTTTTATAGATATCCAATAATTTCAAATTATTCTATTCATTGCTGAAAACAAGTATTTTCAAGTATAATATAAATTAAAACGTATTGCACTTAACATGAAAATTTAACTAAATAATATTCTAAAAATGCATTTTTCTCTTCTTTTTTAATGTACAACAAAATTGAAGGTCAATCAATTGAAATTAGATACAATTTGTTTATGCACAGATAAAATATTACATGATTCAGTATCAAGGGGGAAGGGGGGGTAACTATAGGATTCAGTATCAAGTATGAAGAAATCAGAAATTTATAAAACGAAATTTGAAATGCAAAAGAGTGTTTGTCTAAATTTAAGGTAAATGTAAACTTGTCTTATTTTCTATTCTATATCATATTGCATAGTTCAGACTCAACTGAATCAAAATCCCAAAAGATTATTTTCTATTGAAGCTATATATAACTGATTATCTAAAGTAGAAAATTAACCTTTGAATGGTTATTCTTAATTAATTGTCTCACACAATTGCTAGTTCTACATTTAGAAACAAAAGTTTTAAACATACAGCCAGGGAAAGATAAATTTGTTTTCTTTATTTTAAAAATGTCAGTGCCAGAAAAAAAAATATATAAAATTTTTTAACCGTCTGTGCGTCTTGCAAATAAGTAAAATTGCAAGGTTGTTTTCTCTGCATTTTGTTTTAAATGCTCAGAAAATATTATTTTTTCAACTTTATGGAAAAAAAACTTAAAAACAAATATGAATATAATCCTTGAGAGTATTATTCATTCTAGAATGTATTGAAAATTCATTAAATCTATAGAAATGTATCATCTTTTATATTGCTGTGAAACCTGGAACTTAGTGAACAGAATATTATGCTTCAAACACTTAGAGGGTTAAATTTAAAAATAAAAGCTTGGAAAATATGTTTGTTACCTTCTTTGGCACTGCCAGAGACAAAATTTATTTATAAAAATATGAAACTAGTGTAACATACTACATCGAATTTATCTTTTTATATTAAGAATCACAAAATAGAAATTAAATAAATCGACAATCAAATGAAGTATTTTTTAAAAAATATTTACAGATAAACACACAATCAGTAAGAAATAAAATGAGATGGATGAGGCAGGTAGACTTTAAACAATTTGTTAATAATGGGTTCTGATTTTGTTAAAATCAGTCGCAGTCATGTGCTTTAGTTTATGTCTTTACTTAGACAGTAAATTTGCTGCCTCACTTAACCGATATTCAGCCAAATGTGATAAAAGTAAATTATCTAGCAATTAAAAACTATGTATTCTTTATCACAATTAAGATCAGAGAGCTAAAGTATTGATATTTGTAGCCAGAACACTTGATAGCCATTTTGTTAATTGTGAGTTCTAAAAATTCCTACACCAATTATAATTATTTTGCTGTATCTGCATTTGTGAAAGGATCTAAAAGCCAACTCAGAATATTCATTTTTAAAATATCCTGGGATCGCTCCGGAAATTCAATATGAAAACGTGCAAATAATAGCAGTATGCAAATTAATATTCCTGTTTTGCAGAAACTGTTAAAAATCTAGGGAAATTCTTGTATTTACCAGTACTTACATTATTACATTTAAACTGAAGTTTTCACAGGAAAACAACTATGATGTTTTTTGCTTTAATTAAATTGATTTCCTTAAATACAATACAGAACCATTTATTTGGAATGGTTGAGCCAGATGTATTCTGGATAACTAGTTTTTCCAGTTAACTGGTTGGACATTAAAGCAGCATCCATTTGATAAATTTCATGGAAAGTATGTGATTCTGGATTACTCCTAATTTCAAATTAATTATTAGAATACTTGAACTAAGAATCAGATGAAGTACGATCAAAATGATAGAGTATGAAAGAAGGTAACTTATGGGAATTTTCTTGGGAACAAAATTTCATCTGTTTTCTCTGCATCAAAATGAAAACATCTATAATATAACCAAATATGCTTCTACTTCAAATACTAGATGCTGTTATCAAACTATACAATTGTTTCAAGCAATGTATATGTCAAACTGGCAGTATATTGTCTTTTTTCTACAAAAATTCTAACATCAGTCTGTTAGAAATATCATTCCGGATAATTGGTTTTCCAATTTACTGACAAGTGGTACTCCAACTCCAGTATTCCAACTGATTTCCAGACAAGTGGTTCCATACTGTATATTTAATAGGGTAGAGTGGGGAAGAAAGGGGCATTTTGTCTTCATATGCTTATAAAACAATGAAATTAAAAGACATCATTCTCACATTTGTGATTAATTCTCGTCTAAAACCTTGACTTTGATGCTAGTAAAACCTCGTATCCCCAAGTGCAGCAGTTAAAATCTGTACACATTTATTAAAATTGGGAGAAATGTCACTTTTAACAACATTGAAGGGACTGAAAGAGACACCTTGTAAGGTTGTAAGAAACAAAACGCTTTTATGAACATTTTGTCATTTTATTTGAGATTATATTACTCAAAAATAAAAGATAATGACACAAAAATAAAGTATATTGCAACATATGATAAAACAAAAACAAGTACCTCACCAAAAGTTATGGATTTAGGTGACTTCATCAAAATATGTTAATAGGGTGGGGATTGGTCAAGGAAAAATTCGGTCAGAAAAAGATGAAGCTAACAGCATTTTGTTATTGAAATTGCTTCCAAGTATATAAAGGGATTAAAGAACGCAAATTTCTCTATAACAAAATAGTGGTATTACATAAATTTGTTGACTGTGTTTTTTCGTGTCCCTTTTAACCCCTACAGTTATTGTCCCTTTCAACCCAATACCCATCTGGTGAAATTCAAAAAGTATTCAGGCATAACAGTATTTTAGTTAACAAAATACACTAATTATTCACATAAAGTGAATACTTAAAACCACTAAATAACATAAATATTACATGGTAAACTCAATATAAAAATTTTTTAGAGAAAGAAAATAAAAGCAAGATCTAAATTTAGTTTTTTATATCAAAAACAGGTTTTGCTTTCAGCACCTACAATGCTACAATTCCGGACGATAATTTTACGGATTATTAAGACAGAACAAGTATCACCATCTATTGAGCCAAAGTCGCAATTGAATACATTTTATTTTCTTCCTGAAATTTTGAGTATCCCTTTCAATCCCACACTCCCCTAAAGCTGTTATCAGATTCACGGACTTTAGGCGCGACAAACTTTTCAGCCGATTTTAACCCCAACATTTTCCCATTCAAAGAGAGAAAAAGATTATATCTGTCTTTGAAAAAGTTAGAGGTAAAGCAAGAAAACCAGTTTCTACAAGTACCAGGTGTTAATATTTATTGCCTACTCGTATCAATCGCTTATCTCTGATTCGTTGAAATGTTTGATGTTGGATGAAAAGTCTTGACTATAGTTGGGGAATGTTGAAGCTGTGAGTATGTAAAAGCCTATACAGACTTTTCACCCCATTGACTTGGGGGCTTGGTTTAACCGTGACCTAACATGGTTGCAATATCTGGCGTTATAGCACTCATTTTGGCAACATAATATTAATTTTGAATTGTGTTTGCAAAAATCTTATTTCAAAGATTTTTTTCTTGTCGTTTCATTGAAAGACTAAATATAATTGGTTATTGACAATTTATTATCAAAGCACATTATTTAAATTAGAATAACATACATATTTTCCAAGAACGTTTCATCTTAAAAAATAATGTTTAGAATTAAAATATTTCGAAAATTAAAAATAAACATTGTTACAGTTTAACATCACCTACATCTTTTTAATTATTTTGTAAAGGAATCGCAATTATTCCTTTGATAAATGTGTTGTTAATAATCAGGTTTAAAGTTATCTGTATGTAATGTGTACCAGGTATCTAACATTGCTCAATGTGCAATTTTGAAGAAACATACAAATTCCCATTTGTATTTTATATAAAATCTATTCATATTTTTCTAAATTGCGATGAGAAAACATACTATTAAAACAAAAAGATTTTAGAACGGGTATAAGTGTGGTTTGCAGACTTGATCACTTTTTTTTTTTTTTTTTTTTTTTTTTTTTACAAAAAGGAGATTATAAAGAGGACATAAGATGAACTACTTATTTTATAATTAATCAAAACATCTGCGCAGGAAATTTTTTAAAACATGCCAATAAAAAAAGCAACTTCAAAATTTAAAGTACAAAAAACTAATAACAATAATAATTATAATGAAAAAAAAAAAATAAATATTAAAACGTGAATTTCTACTGGTATTAAAAGGATAAAAAATAAAAGAAAAAACAAAAGAAAAAGAAAGAAAGATAAGACAAATGAACTATAATTTCATTTTTGATAGGGAAAGCTACCGTCCTAAAATCCCGTTTAAGATACATTTAAAAATATGGAATGTAAAAAGGAAAACAAATCTAAAAGTAAACAAATTATAGAATGTACACACTATAAAAATATATTAAATAAACTTTTCAGATTATTTTTATAATTAATATTTTTTCTTTATTTGTTATTCTATCCCATATTCACGTTAAAACTTCTGTATTATATTAGTATAATTATGTAGTTTTTTTTTTTTTTTTATTTGCCTATAACTATAAATAGCAAGTCGTTGAATGTTACCGGCAGCACGAAATCCAGGTTAAAGTAAAGACTTAAGAACTGATATGCCTGTGGTCCGCAGTCTTCACAACATATTTTTAAATGGAGACTATAAAGATGACATACACTAAACAAATAATTTTACTTAAATCAAAATATCCACACAAGACTTTTTTTAAAACATACCAATGTGAAAAACAATAAAAAGTAACTTAAAAATTTAACAATTAAATAATATTTAACATTCAGAAATAAATTTATTTCAGGATTTTAAGAGAAAAGAAAAAAGTAAATCAACAAATAGTATTAAACAGTAACTTTTTTAACACGTCTTTCTTTTTTCAATTATTTAGACCCCCCCCCCCCTCCCTCATTGTCCTGTATATGCCTAAGTTTTTGTGAAAAATGACCTGGATTTGAAGATAGAAAGATTCATGTTTGAGCAGAATAACTTTCCCCGACTTTTTTTTTACAACACTAATAGTAATTGACCGATAATTCGGTTTCGTTTTTGTTTTCGGCCGAAAATCTGAGTTTCGCCGAAAGTTTGTTTTTGGCAAAAATGCTGCTGACATTTCGGCCTGATCAAAAATATTTTTATTTCAAAAATCTTGTTTCTTCAAATATTTTCAACATTACTCATCAATCTGAGCTGTATCGGCTCAAATGAGACTATTTATTGCTATGAACTTCATTATTTACAATTTATCAGTCATCATTGACTCAAGACGTGAGTGGCAATTATAAATGTAACGAAATTCGTACAATAGAAAATATCTCTGTGTCGTGGTTGAATTAATTACATATTGCATTATAAAAATTAAAAGTGTTGGGTTTAAGACATAGCGAATCAAGTTGAGTCACATACAGAATTAATTAATAATTGTGTATATTTAACAAAAATATGTATAATTAATTAATAATTATGTATATTTAATACATATGTATAGTTAATTGATAATTATGCTAACTTAATAAATGCATTTAATTAAGAATAATTAAGTATATTTAAAAATATGAATAATTAATTAATAACTATGCATATTTAATACATATGTATAGTTAATTGATAATTATGCTAACTTAATAAATGCATTTAATTAAGAATAATTACATATATTTAAAAATATGAATAATTAATTAATAACTATGCATATTTAATAAATGCATACAATTAATTAATAATTATGTATATTTATGTATGCCTTACTTTAAAAAAATTTAACATTCGTTTTTGTTTTCGGCCGAAAATAGAAAGATCCCTGAAATTCGGTTTCAATTTTGGCCTTAAAAACTTGCTTTATTCGATCCTTAAACTCAGCACTTAATAGAAACCTTTTTATTTATTTTATTTTTCTTTAATATTTTATTGTCATATTTGGTATGCATTTCAGGTAAAATTTTCGGATAAGTTCAAATCCATAAAAATTGCTTCTGTATTTTAAAAAATTTCAAAAATAAAAAATATATATTGCAGATTAAAAATTGCATTCTTCAAGTAATTATCTCTTAACTGACCGGAAATTGGGGGAGATGCGGGGAGTCGTTATCTGAAAAAGGTTTGCAACTTTTATACAACAGATGTTTATTCACGCCAAAATCTCGCCAAAGCAAAAAAATACATTTTTATATAAATTTTATATTTACATATCATAATAGTGACAAATTTTAACTTAAATCAGTTGCATTTAGTTAATAAATCGTTTTTTCATTAAAATTTTGACGAAAAAACAGATACCGAAGGAGATATTATTGAAATAATCAATGCACTTTTTCTTGTCGCGGAAGTATAACATTCACAGTATAAACTGTACTCGCAACTTCAACGTTCCCCAACTGTAGAGACTGTTTTGGAACAGCAGAAAATTATTGGGGGAACATTTCTGTTTGATATCACACTGTGTTTTGAGACGACATTTCGCAAAAAGTTGGAGGAAATCAAGTGTTAGCTCAAAAGTCTTATGAAATGTTGGTGAATCTGATAGCAGCTTTAGTCTATTAAATAAGCTACGTCATTTTTGCATGTAATCAGGTTTTTGCGTTATTTTTCATTACATTCTCAAAGTTAAATATTGAGTCAAAATGGATTTAAACATGATTCAAATAAATATCTACTGTGAACAAATGCAAACTCCTGTATGCAGCAGCAAGCAATTGAAATCTTCGTCATTTTCATTACAAAGGTAAAGAAATAATCTGTTATGTAATGAAATACTTAATTTTATGAACTAATTTGCAATGAAGTGACTTTCATTAAATTATTTTGTAACCAATGGCCGAAGATGAATAATGTATATCGAGTACAAATGATACTGCTTGTTTTAAATGAACCCCTTATGGCACTCTGTAATTGCTGGAGAACAATCAATAGCAGTGAAAAAATCTTTTGACATTCCTAAAATAAATTATATTTTTGGGTCCCAACTCTAGGTTCGATTGAGCAAATTTTTATTTAAAAGTATATTTTAAGTTTTTACCACTGTCCCAGACAACACTATAGAGATAAGCTACGCAACACCAATTCTTAAAGAACCCCGCCCCTCCCCCAATTACCTTTGGAGCTGACACCGTACCCCTGGAAGGTCCCAGTGTCCACTAAGGGGGGAGAGGGTGCCAGCCCCTATAGAAAACCTATGCTCTAGACCCTTGCTAACAGATAATGCATTATATGACATTTGAATTTTACTTCCAATTCATTCAGAATTTCTCTTTGATTTTAAAATATTCCTTCAGATTTTTTCACTGCTATTGATTGTTCTCCAGCAATTACAGAGTGCCATAAGGGGTTCATTTAAAACAAGCAGTATCATTTGTACTCGATATACATTATTCATCTTCGGCCATTGGTTACAAAATAATTTAATGAAAGTCACTTGCTAACAGATAATGCATTATATGACATTTGAATTTTACTTCCAATTCATTCAGAATTTCTCTTTGATTTTAAAATATTTCTTTTATAGTATAATCAAATTTTATTTATTTGTTTTAACTAACAGGATAAATCATGAAACTTAAAATTTCAAAAAGTAAAAAAAAAAACTTAAAACTAACCTCTTCTTATAATAACGCAAATCAAAGAATTCTTTAGTGTAAAATTTATTTGTAGAAATCTCTTATTTGTCAAAAGAAACAGGAATATTAGCTTGTTTATTTTTGCCAAAAACAATCAAAACAATAATTAAACATCATTAAGTATGCATAAAACAGCTAAGAATAGTAAATAATAAAAAGTAAATTAATAAATAAAACATAATAAATGAACATAACAAATAAATAACAAAAACTATAAAAAACAAATCATCAAGTGGGATTGCAGATCACATGGAGGATTTCATTTAATATTTCTTTCAAAACAACTTGTCCTTTAATAAATAAATCCGAATTGTAAATTAATAATCATTAAATTTTTATACAGATGGTAGCACCAATAAATTTAATTTTAAATTAATTATAAAAGGAAGTTATTTATTTTAATCAACATAAAAATGCCCAAATCAAATTATTGAAGTCCAAAATTCAAAATTGTTAGAAAATTTGGAATTTAAAATAACAACTGGTCACCAGAGGCGTCTAGTAATTTAAATGAATAGTAATTTAATATATTTTTAAAATATTTCACTTCACATGTCAAAATAGGCAATAAATATAATGTAACATGATGAAATAAAACCAAATAAGCACATTTTTCATGTGATTTATTTAATTCATTAATTTATGTTACATACATAATAATTTTTATATTTACTTAAACTTGTGTGCAACAATTAGAAGAAAAAACAACAACAAAATGAACTCATGATATTAAAAAATATATTTTAATTAAAATAATAGCCTTTTTCACATTTTTATGATTTTTTGTGTGACAAGAGGTATTCAGCTTAAGTACACAAAATCTGAATTCTCTGACTAACATAGTTTTTGTGTACAGATTATGTGATGACCAGACAGACAGACAGAGGACAGAGACAAATAGAATTTTGTCAGATGAGCAAAACCCTAATAAAAATAAACTATTAAAAAATGTGTTAAACAGTATGACACATTATTATTATTACATTGTAGCTCTTATTAGCTGTGCTATGCTACATAATTGTCATAGATTAAGGGTTAATGAATTAGTAAAATTAAGGTCATGCTAGATAATACATAACAACTCTTACATTTGGTGAGTTACCATTATTTGAATTAACTGTATTATTCATTACTTTAGTGTTTTTCTGACAAATACATATGATAAGACTGTAAGAGTTTTCTTTCAAATTCAATCTTTTATAAATTTCTCTTTAATTTTAAAATATTCATTTAAGGACATAAAAAGCCCATGATCATAAGCATGAAATTAAAAAAATATCAATTAAAAAAGTTTTCTTAAATAATAACTGAAAACATACTTTTCTAGAGTATGCTTAATTACTTACCTGATAGTTGCAATTCGACTAGCCAAACATTCAGTGAGGGATGCAGAATACGCCTGATCCAGCAATCTAGAATCAAGAGAAAATTTAGCCATCTGCTGAAATATTGCCAAAAGCTATACAATTCATTTAGATTTCAAAACTGAATTATACAGTTACCTACAAAAAAAAAAAAAAAAAGGTTTATGTGGTAACTTTTACATTATTTATCTTAAAATAATATGAAGCACATATACTCAGACAATCATATGTAATGGAAGTGGAGAAATTCTGAAAAAAAAAAAAAAAAAAAAATACTATAGTTAATGTAATGCAGAATTGATGTAAATATGTAACATACAGCAAAATTTTGTTGTATGTTACAAAATTTTCATATAGATTGAGGAAATTGTTGGGAGTAAATGCATTTTCTGCACCTCTGCAGTTTAGCTGTGGGACAAATATTAGCAAAAATTAAAGTTGCAACACACTGTGTCATTTTGTGTCATATGATCAAATCACAAGTTTTAAAATTTTCCGTAGAAGATTCAATTAAGAAAAATATCCTACTATTTTCTCGTATTTTTGTATATAAGATGGATCAGTAAATTGATTTTAAAAATTGATGATTGTTGCACAACACACTCGTTACTAAAATACAGACGCCAACACAATGAATGAATACAACGGACGAAATCTCTCGTGAGTATTGAATGAATCTTTCTTAATGAATCATAATGTAAAAATCCAGAATTCATTCTTGCATTGGCGTCTTGTGCCACGCCTTGTTTGTAATATCAGATAACTTTTACAGCGTCTGTTTATTAATTTCATTCTTTTTTCTAAAATAAGCTAATGGTAACATACTTTCGTTGGGTAATCTTAAACTGAAATTATTCAATTGCGGTTTGATAACGTGACTACTCTAAATTTCATCTGTTGCAACTTTCATTCTGCCGATTGTCTTTTATATCATCATTAAAAGATTTTACTTAGAGCACATAATTTTTTACTTTTATTTGTAATTTAAGCTAATATTATTTTAATTTTAATTTTGAAACAGCAAATTTGTTTGATTTTTTTTACATTTAAATTTAGAACTTTGTGTTGCTCGTAGACCGAATTTGGTTGTATTCTGTTCTATTAAATTAAAATTTTTTATGAGATTGATAGCATACTGAAGTTCCTATGTAAATTTATCAAAATTTATATCCAATCTTAAAGTAGTTCAAGAAACCATGATTAGAATTTCAAATTTGAATATCATCATAAAACTGATATCTTGCCAGTAAAATGCTGTAGTGGCATTGATTAAAAAAAATAAAAGACAGCGTTTTATTTTTTTCTTAAATTTTGATAAAGCACTCGTCTATTCTCATGCTAAGAAGATATCACTGTACCAATAATGTTTACCACTAAAACATTTTATTTTCTTCGCAATGTCATCTTTAATCTTTTATAGTTACCATTAAGGTAAGCACGGGCCGAAATTTTCAAGTACTACAGTAGAAATAAAAATTTGGCTGGCCCAATACAAAAATTAAAAGTTTATCTTGACCCGTACAAAAAAAATATTGGCCCGGTCTGATAAAAATGTTAAAAGTTCGACCTGAGTGGATTGCTACAAAACATAGATTTTTACATAAGTTTGGTTAAACATTTTCCTCGTATGAGGAGTTGTATCCAAAATATTTATCCCAATTTTTTTTCATGTTTATAATCTTGATTTTTATAAAAATGCCACTGGTTGCAATATTTATTTATTTTTAATGAATTTCTATTTTTTATATGCAAATTTTTCAGTTATTATTTACATTGTTAATCCATATTTTATGTATTGAAGTGTTAAAAATTTGAAATATGGTATACTGAAATCCTCTAAGGCAGAATTGCATAGAAAGAAAAAAAATGTTATGGGCAAGTTTCTTTTTTAGTAAGAGTAAATGTATTACATATCTTTTCTTGTGTATTAGTATATTAATTTTGTATGATCAAAACATTATTTGCTCAAAACAAGATTTATAGGTAGGCTCTTTTTCACTCTTTCTACAGTCTTTTAATTTAGTTATATTTTAATAAACAACAATCTACAGCTATTTAAAAAGAAAAAAAAATTAATTGCAGAATAATGCTGATTTAAAAATATATGTATTTTTTGGACCAGGCCTCATTTTACTGTCCTTTAAACGGATTAGACCATGTAGAGAGAAGAATTTTCACATGGCCTGTAACAAAAGTAGAAATGAAAACTTTGGACTATGAAGGAAACAAATCCCACCTTTGTAAAAAAAAAGAAAAAAAAAAAAAAAAAAGGGCCTGATCAAAGTGTTTTGAACAAAAATAGGCCAAGCCTGGCTTAGCCTTAGGTCAGCCCATGCAGATCTCTAGTTTGCCATTGTAAAGTTTGTTGCAGAAGTATTTATTATGGGACACAAATCATTTAGTATAATGTAGTTATCCTTTTTTTTTTTTTTTTTTTTTTTTTTTTTTTTTTTTTTCTTGGAACAAATTCATAAATTTAATATTTTATAATGTGTGTTGTTTCTATGCCACACTTATTTCATTGCATTCATTAAAAAAATGTGATAAACATGTAGTAGTGGGAGTATTTAAATATATAATGACAAACCTACAAGTCAACTGTTAGAATGTTTTTTTTTTTTTTGCATGGATAATGTTTTCCACCAAGATAGGACTTGGCAATCAATTCATTTGCATTTTAATATGCAAATCAAGTTTTAACTAATACTGAAATATCATACATGAGCTCAATTAGATGATTGTTTCTGTTGTTGAATCCCAATTTATGACCACCATAATGTTAAAATTTTGAGATTCCTGAACTTTGCTAAGATATACTTTGTTATCAATTCAATATCAGTTATTGGTAAATTTAAAATCTTTCATTTCATGCGATATTTATAAGACTTCATAAAATAGAAGTACTAAGTCAACATTTAAATTTTTGTATTCATTCCCTGAATCACTTCAAAAATGACATAAGTCACAGGTTCAAAACATTTTTATGAATCTGTAAACAAAATATTTCCACTCACAAATGCTATATGTCTTTTAACAAACTCTTTTATGCTAGTTTTATATATTTTTCTTTTTTCTTTTAACTTAATACAGTCAAGGATCAATAATCCACGCACCCATTATCCACAATATTTTATAATCTGCATTGCTTAGCAGCAGTAAATATTGGGAATTTCACCAATCTGTCAGTAAAAAAATTACAAAATTTGTTTAATTGTCATGAATTTTGTGAATCAATTGTTCAAATAAATAAAGAAAAGAAAAAAAAAGTTTTAGGCAAGGAATTGTTGAAAAAATCGGTAATTTTGTAAAATAACCAGAGAAAAAAAAACTCAAATTTTGTCAATATGTTGTTGAAAAATATCGCGAATTCTGACAAGTGGATGAAAAAGAAAAAACTTGAATTTTGGTAAACAATCAACAAAAAATCTGCAAAATTTGTCAAAAGATTGCAGTACCACATAATGATTTCTGTCAATCTTTCTGTAAAAAATATCATGAACTTTGACAATTGGTTGCAGTAAAAAAACTGCTAATTTTAACAATCAATCCCTGATAAAAAATTAATTTCATCAAATGATTGTTAATCAAAGAATGAAATGATAGCAAAAAAGAATGCAAATTTTCACAATTAATCGTGAAAAAATAAATTGCAAATTTCATCAAATTATCTTTGAAAAAATTACGAATTTTCATGAAACGATTGCTGAAAAAGATGGGAATTTCAGTAAAAAATCCAGGGAAATATTCCAAGTTTTGTCAAAAGATCACCGAAGCACACAGCTAATTTTGTAAGATCAAGGAATCGCAGCTAATTTTGTCAATCTGTTACTAAAATTTACTGTGCACTATAATCATGGTTGCGGAATTTAATAATTGATCACAAAAATAAAACTTAATTTTCATATCTAATTTCAGTGTATATACAGTAGACTCCCTCAAATCTGCAACTCTTTAAAATCCGCACTTAATTTATGGATGTAAACAATGAAATATTCAATTCAGATGTAGGTACAAAATTTGTTTTTTTAGTTTTACATCAATTAAATACATTTTTTACTTTGTAATTTTAGTTAATGTTATTGAATTCATGTTTCTTCATGAAGAAAGAATAATTTATTTTTGAAAAAAACAAGATATTGCTGATATCATTAGTAATCACAATTTTACCAAATATATTTATGTATTAATCAAGCTTTTTTAGTTAAGTCTAGCTAAACCTGAAATAAAGCTTCATTATTTTGTGCTCTTGATGTGAATTAGTAATGTATCTTTCTGAGGCAAATTTCGTTGAATAATTTAGGAAAAACACATTTAATCTTTATAATGAATATTTAATTGTACATTATTGATTATTAACTTGACCTTTGCTTTTAGTATTTTAATATTTCAGTATATTGTAAGCATTCGTTATACTTTTGATTTCATAATGAATTACATTCAAATTAGTACTTAAAAAAATATAAACAAAGCAATGACCAGAAATCCACAAAATTCTAAAATCTGCACAACTTGTGGTCCCAAGCTTTGCGGATTCGAGGGAGTCTACTGTATTGTGTTTTTAATATGTAATTTTTTATAAATGAGTTTTTATATGATTACATATTAATTTTTTTATTATATTTTACTGATTATGTTATTAAAATATTCTCCAGTAAAAATAAAAACATATAATGCTGAATAATCCACAATATTCCATAATTTGCACAACTTTTGGTCTCAACTACTGTGGATTAAAGATCTTTGACTGTATATTGCTTATCAGTTAAATATTTTATGGTAGTTACAATTGAAAACAGTGTACTTACATATTTTCCAATCCAGATCAGGTACAACTGTGCCAATAATACTCCTACACCAACTTTTATGATTTATATTATAAACACATTCGTATATTGCATCGCTATGTTATTTACTATTTTTAAGAAAACGTTTAAATTTTTAAGTATAAACATATGTCAAATTGCTGTTTTGAGTTTGAATACTATGGTAATAAGATTGGCGCAAGTATCAACCATTTTTAATGATCTATCTGACGGCTACAAGTTAAAAAAAAAAAAACTTTTGCATTTAAGTTGTTTTTGCTTGGAAGACTTGATGGAAATATCGTTTGTGTGATGTCATTGTATAAATCTGTAATGCCTGCATCTTAAGATTTTTTTACTCACTTACTAAAAGCACTGTCTTGTTAATGTTAATCACTAATGTCATCTTAAGTCATCATTAATGTTAATGTTTTCCAATATGTCATCTGTATTTCTATATTCTTAAATTATTTTTTTTTGTTTGGGGGGGGGGCTTTTGATAGTTGAGGTTGATATTTATACAAAGGCTGCTTTTTACTTTTTTATGTTTTAATTTTTTTAAAATACTTCCACTTCTGGAGCCAGTTTTGAAAATGAAAGTATTGACATACTAAAACTTGCAGCCAAAAAAAGATTTTGTAAAGCTATCCAATGCAGGGAAAAAAAAACTTTTAAAAGTAGTGAAATGCAAACAAGATAAAAAAAAATTCTCCTGTAAGATCAACATTAGCAAAGTTATGTTTCTGTGTGAGTGAAGTAGCTTTTTTAAGAAGGAAGTAGATTTATTATGTTATTGTTCTTATAATAATGTTTCTAGCTCACATTACCTCTTATTTAAACATTAATGTTATAGTCTTAGCCTGATCCTAAGTAGTCCCAATGACACATGTTAATCATCTTCATGGGAACATATTTTAGATAATTCTGTAAAGAAATTAGCAGAAAACAATGAACTGTAAATGCAAGGGAAGAGTTCCATATCCTGTTACAGTTGGCGTGATTGTCGAAAAAATCTAAAATGGCAACAAAAACAACATATTAGCAAGACTGTTCAATCATTGCAAAAGTGTAATATGTTTCAAATGTGCTGTGCTTTTTAAATAATATAGTCGTAGCTGCATTTATTTATTTATTTTTTAATGTAAAACTTTAAAAAACTGTATGCATTTTTGAATTCACACTTTTTTGGGGGAAGGATTTCTGTGTCTCCAGGGGGATCTTATATTGTTCTATGAATGCCAGGAATTGCACTTATAAATTATTCAAAACACAAAATCTCAAGTCTTCCAAGGGGGTGACATCACATTGTTTTGGAGGTGAAAGGGGGAAGATTTCTCTCTCTGGATCAACCCCTGAATTAACAATGAGTATTTGTTTAAAAGTTAATTATTGTTTCAGTCACATATTACATTTCATTTAAAATATTAATCTATCAGATCATTTCATTTAATATCTTTTGTTTATAATATATTCATTTATATTTAATAATATATGTATAATTCAATTATTTATTTATTTTATTTTTCTGAACGGTTCAAAATGTTGACTGTCATAAACGATTTTATTTGAAGTCCAAAGCATTAGTTCTATTTTACACATGCAATTGTAAAAGTTGTTATGGGTGACAAGTGCCTACAAGTGTAATAAGAGATTCAACATCTGAAAATTATGCAAATTAATGCAGTAGACTCTCTCAAATCCACACAGGTTCTGCAGATTTTAAAATTTTGCAGATATCTGGTCAATGTTTTGTTTATAGTTTTATAAGCATAACTAAGGGTCTCTGGCCCTGCGAGCTACGCTTACCATCCCCCCATTCAAACTTTTAAAAAAATGTTAATTTATCTTTTCTTTAAAAATATTACCAAAGTACAAAGACTAAATGATATTGTGATAAACAACGACTTTTTTTGTAGTTGGGTTACTATGCCTTGGAACATTTTTCGGTTGCCGCAGTTTCATCCCCCCGCTGTTATGACAGCTGACGGTTCCTTTTGGAATTGATAAGTAAAATCCATTACACATTTAAAAATCCTCTTAAAATGAATGATTATATTTAAAATATCACTGTCAATTAGTTTTTTATAAGGACGCTATAGACAGTATTCTTCCATTGGACTTCAAGATAAAAAAAATTCCATCTGTTTGGGAATAATATTTAAAACCACAAAAATGTATCGTGTATTGGAATTTTACGCTTATATATTATATTTTGATCGACTTTTAGATATTGTCAGTAACAGATTTTTCTACAAATTAATGCATTATATTTTCATTTTGTTTTTACATTTTACATTTTTTATTTTACTTATTAAGCTAATTATAAATTTTCTAAGTGTTGAACAGTATTTTGTATTGAATAAATTGAAAATATTTGGCGAAGGCAACTTGCATTTATGCTGCCTGTAATGCAGTCATATATTCATTTATGATGCATATATGCATCATTTGTTTCAAGAAATAATTGAAACAAATTTGTTAGCTATGCTATTTTTACACCACGTGATGCCTAGTGTGATATCAAATGAATATTATCCATAAAGAAAACGTTTTAAATGCATAGTTTTAATTTATGGCCTAATTTTTACTTAAGATTTGATATGAAAGAAATAATTTAATTATTCTTAAGTTTTTTTTCCTTCAAACTTACATGTAAATGTATAACTCAATCATGTTATTGAAATATTAATTTGTTTTAAATTTTAATAGCATTCCTGTGAATGTTCAAAAGAAAAGAGCAAAAGATGTCAGTTTCTTATTAAAATTGAAAGAGAATCAAAGACGATTTTTTTTATCCTTGCAGTCATTTGTGCTATTATTATTTCATCTATTCGTTTCAGATGTCAGAATAACCCAACCCCCTCCAAAAAAAATAATAACTTCTAAAATTTTTAAATGCAAAAATATTGAAAGATTAATTTGTTTTAAATTTTAATGAATTTCTCTTATAGCTTCAATTATTTTTTTTATTGCTAATGATGTCATCTTCCCATTATTATTTTCATTTTCTTTTTAAAATAGAAAAGAAATCCAAGCTGAAAATTCTATGCATCTTACATTCTGAGCAATGTACTGTAATCTTCCTTTCGGCTCGAGGCTATAAAAATTGCCATTTTACCAATTGTTACGTCACACAAATATTACTTATTGAACTTATACAGATTATTTCAGAAAATTTTGTCAACATATAAAAGAATATCAGTAATATAGCTTTTATTTCTAGCAAATAACTCATAATGGACCTTATTCTTTCTTTTTGTTCAATTTCATAAAAATTGCCATTTTTACAATTGTAACGTCACAGGAATACTATCCATTTCACATATCCAATAGTGCTTTTATAAATTTGTTGCAAAAATGCATAGGATCGAAAGAGTGATTTCACATGACGTCACAATCCGCCACAAAATATTTTTTATCTTGCTGGAATGTATGTGTAAGTGTTTTTTTAAATAATAAAATGATATCAATAAATAATAGTCCCTATTAGTTTCCCCTTTTTATAGCTTTTACATAAAATACATCATTTGGAAGATAATTCAAAATATTTCCTATATAGGAATTAAAATTAATGCTTAGTAAATTGTATATTTTCTCCTTAACCCTTTGCGGTGTGGAATAAAATTGTTCAAAATATTTATTTTACACCAAAATTAGTAAACGAATTTTTTAGATAATACCCTCTTGCTTATTTTCAGGGATGTTGTAAAAGAAAAATTTTAATTAAATATTCTTGGTGCCAGTAAAATTAAAATTAAGTGTATTTTTTTAGGGACACCGCGCCGCAAAGGGTTTATGCGCATTGCCAATAAATTGAAAGACTGAAAAAAAGCAGCGGGGGAATTATTGTTTTAAAGCATAGAGTGACGATAAGTGTGGTGACTGGAGTGACGCCAAAAATGTAACCCTAAAATCCGCTACATTTGGCCCAAACACAAAGACGTGCTTTTGCAAAAAATAAAACATTTAATAATTCTACTTTTTATTTCTTATACAATAAAATGCTACTGTAGACTGTTTTTATAGAAAAAATGAACAGGTGATGCCAGAGAGTTCGGTCCCTCTTAAAACTCCCTGTTTTGTGTAAAGCTATTAAGGGGACGGTGGACGTTAAAAATTTATTTTATTCATTTTTATCATAGCAATACGAAATTTTGTGCATATATACATTTCATCAAAAGCATATAGAATAGCTTAAAAAAATTTCCAACCTTGTTAAAATTTGTAATTTTTTTACAAAAATTTAAATTTTTAAACGAAATTTTAAAATGCTCCTCGTGTCTTAATTTTTGAAATATTTTCTGGCTTTTGCATTTTTATCACTTAAAACTCTATTATAAACAAACTTGTGTAAGATTTTTTAAATCTCTTCAATAGTTAATATTTTACAGATTTTTTTTTTCTAAATTCCTTATCGATTTTCATCAAAATTTTGCCTTTTAATAAGTAAAAAATAAAATTTGGCTATCTTAATGAAGAAGAATTTTAAAAAGCTTACACAATTTCTTTTTAAATAATATCAGGATACTTCCTTATCAATTTTATAAATATTGATAAAAAATTAAGACGCAAGGAGCAATTCAAATATCTAAAAACACTGAAAAATTAGTTTTGAGAAAAACAGATTTAAAGTATATAAATAAATTTATCTTTATTATTTACTCCTTAAAATCTTCATAAATGATATTTTAATAAGAAAAAACTGTTTAGGTATTATTATACCCCAGAAATAGACTTTTATTCTGACGATTTTGCTATAGATGACTTTGCTCAAATAAAGGTTCACTGTCCCCTTAAAGGCATTTACATTTAAGCAATAACGCGCAGCATATTGCAAACCACTTTTTCGGCATATTGCATATCCATCTATCTCTTTCCTTCATGATTTTTAAGTCAATGGAATTCATCTCAATAATTAAAATGGCATCCCATTTTTGGTTTTTTGAAACAAATTGATAACTTGACATACAATATGAAACAATGAGATTTTAGTTTGTCAGATATATTTGAAAAACATAATTTAATCATAACATTGTCATCAATATTAGTTGAAATAAACGATACTTTTAATTTCAATTTGAAAATAACAAAAAAATTCTAATAACTCGTATCGTTATCCATTTTTTCTCTTTTTCCACAAAAATGGAGCCTTTTGATTCTCACCATTCTAGAAATTTAATTTCAAAAAATTAATATCTCTAAAACTAATTCAGATTTTAAAATTTTAATATTAGTTTTGAAATCTCCGAATCAATACATAATTTTGGTGTTAAGTTCACCGCATAATAATCCTTATTTTAGAGAAATTGCCGTAAAATAAAATAAGTCATTTCATAAATTCGTTTCATTAAGATTTTATATATATAAGGTAGATAACACTAAGAAATACTTACTACTTAAAAACATTTATTAATAGCTTTTTGTATGCAAAATGGATTCAACAGTAATATGGTCTTCTTGCATGTGCCTTATTGTACGGGGGTAAACAGTACTTCTTATACACATTTAAAGTGAACAATATTATTCTCATTTTTACTTTTCAAAAATTTTTTATATTCTGTGATAATGTAATGTATGACTTTTGTACAGTTTATGGAAATTAAAATTGCCAAATCTGATATGTAATTGACAGTTACGTTTAGTGCTCTTAAAAAAATGTGTTGTTTACTATTTTTGTTTCTGTTCTTAGATTCAAAGCTAGATAAAACTGTTTTGTTGAAGATCAATAAGTCATTTCCTTGGATGAAAATAGCAACAATCTTCTCCTACTGTTGCTTTGAAGAATTTTGTGCAACCGTACAAAATAAAGTTTGTTAACATCGAAAATGTCATCGATCACAGAAGAAAAGTTTTCCTTAAGTGAACAGCACGTTGTTCCACAAAATAAGGATAAAGAAAAGCATACCTCCAATGTTGCAAAAAAAAAATATTTTTATTTGTGAAGTATGTTCCAAAAAATTTCCTAATAATCATACTCTCAGGAGACATCTTTTCACGCATACAGGTGAAAAACCTTTTGTTTGTGAAAAATGTTCTAAAGGATTTTCAGATAAGAGTAATCTAAAACAACATGTGTTGATTCATACAGGTGAAAAACCTTTTGTTTGTGAAACATGTACCAAAGGATTTTCTATTAAGAGTCATCTAAAAAGACATTGGTTGACACATACTGGGGAGAAACCCTTTATTTGTGAAATATGTTCCAAAAGATTTTCTGAGAGTAGTACTCTAAGAAGGCATCTCTTGTCTCATACAGGTGAGAAATCTTTTTCATGTGAAATATGTTCCAAAAAATTTTCTGAAAAGGGTAATTTAAAAATCCATCTCTTGACTCATACTGGTGAGAAACCCTACATTTGTGGAACATGTTCTAAAGGATTTTCTAGCAATCAGGTTTTAAGAAACCATCTCTTTACACATACAGGTGAAAAACCTTTTGTTTGTAGTATATGTTCGAAAGGATTTTCTAATAATAGTCATCTAAGAACACATTATTTGACTCACACAGGAGAAAAACCCTTTGTTTGTGAAACATGCTGCAAAGCATTTTCTCGGGGAAGTGATCTAAAAAAGCATTATCTATCTCATAGAAAATAGACATCTTTTGAAAATCTCTTTTATATCTAATATTAAAGTTGAGTATGAACCTGTATATGTCATCACACATCTTGTGTTTTAGCTTTTAATAATAAAATAAAAAATTGTACACTTTTTTATAAATATTTAAAAATTGTTCCATAGCTCAGTGTCATTATGATAGTAAGCAAATATTTTATTTCACTGTAATGTAATTTTACCATAAAATAAAAACTTATTCTGATTGTAAAAGATTAATTGTATTCCTCCGTACAATATCTTATATGATATAGGAAAGGCCTTATTAAAGTAACACTTTTTTAAAAAATATGAGAGAAATGCTAAACTTATTTTTTCTTTCAGAAAATAAAATTTTACCTATTTGTTGAATTTTCTTTGTACAGAATTTCCCAAGGATTTAAATGAAACAAATCTCATTATCATGTGCTCTTTGAGCCTATTACGGGCGAAGTATTATTTTAAATATATAAATAATTGATTTAATATTTATTCGACATATTTATTTGATTCACAAATAACTGTTGTATAGGCATATTAGCTATACATTTTATTTCTCCAAACTTTTTTCGTCTGCATGTTTGTTTGTGTCTTGTATCATCAAATTGAGAAATTTTTACAGCATGGCAATATTGCCTTCTATCATCAAACATTACAGAAGGATCAAATCTTATGTGTTTGCAAATTTTATCTCAAAAATATCTGTGATGATCTTGAATAAATCTTGTAAACCTACAATTTTGGGATACGAGAAGATCATAGACATAGGTCATATGATTGAGAAAGTTTGATCAGCGGATCATCTTGATGGAAATTACTGTTAAACAGTTATTAAGTAGCTAAAATGTTAGCACATAAAAAATCTCAAAGCTAGCAATGTTTCGCCATATTTCACCAGAAAATCGAATTCCAGGATTACCAATGTCAAAATATTTGTCTCATGCTTGATGTCAACTGAAATAATATAGCTGATTTCGGCACCAATAAAAAATTATTAACCCGCTGCAACTGTATTGTTTTATTGAGTTGAACTTAAGTTAATTTTGGCCGAGTTGGGCTAGGTCTTTCCTTCTATTATGTTCCAGTACAAGCAAATGTTTGTAGTATGTATATTTTATAAAAAAATTACTCTAGTGATTTTGATTGAATTTTTTATCCTACCGGTTTGGAGTATGAGAAGATTCAAATCTTCAAGAAAATTTGATGGAGCATTTATCCGTCACTGCAAGTCACTTTGATTTAATGTTGAAATAGTCATTAAGTTTTTGAACAGTTGAACGTAAGTAAATAAAGTAATGCATTTGTAGCTCATTCTAAATTTTATTACAACTAATGGACGTGTTAAAAGAATTTTAAATAAGTAATTTTAATGGTACTTATAAGTACTGTCGGTAGATAAAGGGTTAATGAATTGAAAATATGTTTTGTTGGTAGAAATTGTATTTTATTTATTTTCCATCCTCTCCCAATGTGATTTTTTAATAATTTTTGTGCTTAACGTACGTGCCTAATACGTTTCTCTTTAGCGGTTTTCTTTTTTGTAATGTTAGAGGTTTTTAAAAGTTAATGTTGTTTTATATATAAACGTTAAAATGCATATGTTGGTTAACAATTATCTTTCTTGCTCATAGTGGGTTTGTTATGGTTGCATGATCCTGTTGCAGTACTGTTTTTGCAGGAAATTTATTTAAAGAACTCACAGCTAAATGATGATTATAAGGGGAAAACAAGAGGGAGACCACAGAAAAGATGTGTTTTAAACATTTTTTTAGAACCATGCACACAAAATAAGTCAGTTTAGTGTTAGTTTAACTCATTGTGCCTGACAGTACTTTAAAATACCATTAAAATAACTTGTTATAAAATTCATTTAATACAGCGATTAGTAGAAATACAGTTTAGAATGTGTTAAAGATAGGCTACATTATCTTGTTTCAAAAACATTATTGGTTTCATAGAACAAAAACAAATTAGAAGGATAATTTTTTTTGCCTTTGCTATTTTCAGTTTTTTATATTGAAATATTGAGAAAATAAAGTTTTTATTTGATAATAGTTTTATTTTTCTATTGTGTTTGTAATTTTTTTTATTTTTTTATATAAAAGATTTGAGTGCAATTATAAATATGCCACAAAATCCCTACCAATCCAAGCTTAATTTTATTTGATCAAAATCCTTCTGATATTTGTGAAAATTCATTACCCATTGTGCAAATATTTTTATGCATTTAAAAAAATTCACAAAAATGTTACAGAAGATCAGATTTTTATGATTTTATAATTTAGGGCATAAAGGGTTAACAAAAAGGGTACTGATAACTTTAATAATAATTTAAACAAAATGCATTAGAAAATGCTGTTAACTGTAGAATGATTATATCAACATTTTATTTGTGTTTGATGCTGAATACTTTGAAATCAGTCTACTGCCAATCTGCCTTTGTTAATAATCATCAGAAAAGTAATGTCTCAGTGAATTTTATTTATATTCTAAGGTTTCTTTTAAGAGTATATTTTTAAAGAGGGTAGCAAAATTGTGACAAATAATTATATTAAAAAAATGTACATTTAGTTATTTTTGCTCAGATGTTTGGATCTATTTCAACATAAAAGCCATATTCAGAATTTTTGAGTCTGTGGGTTTTTGCCGTCACTGTTATTTAGAGAAATTGTTATTCATCTTAGTTGTTCAAATGTTGCAATTAAATAATAGAACGATTTCTGAATTAAAACAGTGATAGGAAACTTGGAAACTCTGCATATTTAATTAATGTACATTCGAAATGAGCACTGCATGAGGGTTAAAATAATGTAGTTTTCCTGTGACTTGCACACTAACAGTAAATGAACTATTTGTCATTTCTTTAAACTTCAGCATATTCCTTTAAAAAAATATTCTTCAGTGTAAACAAGTTGAAATTTTTGTAAAGAAAGAATAATTGATTTTTTTAATTCACCATACTGTTGTTTTCGATTATAGGTGTTACTAAGCTGTAAAATTAGTTTTTAAATTTGAAACAAAAAGATATTACACGTTAGATGAAAACCGTGATTGTTTTATGTAACGTTTGAACTGTAGCCTCCTGTTAAAACTGCTTTTTTCAATTTTGCTAGCACTTAAAAAAGGAAGTTCAAATCCTGGCTACTGAATTTTACTTTTAGTTGACGTATGAATTCTTTAAAAAAAACTTTTACAAATGTGCTTTTACTTTTATAAAAGATCAAAGTAGATTGATCGTTTGTACATACAATCTTCTTTTTATAAAATTTATTTTTTTTTTTAGTTTCAAATCATATTGGAATTAAAAAATAAAAGTTGTTGTTTATCAAGCGAATGTGTTTTTTTCATTTTTGTTATCTAATTCTTTGAATGGAAAACAATGGAGTTATTATGAGATATTTTTTTTCTTTTCTTCCAAGAAGGATGTAGGTTAATAAGCATTGGATTTTTGTCACCTGATAAGCTCATATTTTTTTTCTAAGATGTTTGAAAATGAAACATAAATATGATTTTTTTTCAAAGGTTCTTCCACTGGATTAACTTAGGGGCAGGTGTGAAGGAACTCCTTTAAGGTGGGGACTTTTCTGACTTCATGGTTTTAAGATTACTAAAACAATGGAAAATTGCATAATATGCTCAATAGTATTAATTTACATTTAAATTTTAACATGACACCGAAAACTGAACTTATTTAAGTATTTTTTTCATACATCAAAATCACTGAAAATTCCATTTTTCCCGATTTTAATGGGCACGCACGATCGAAAGATATTCTCTAAACGCAATTTATTTTTTTATTATATTAAACATTACAATATGCAAATATTTTTCATTATAGTGATAAAATATGTGTATATGTAATATATTTTTTAACTTTTCGGGTCCGTTTTTTTATTATTTTTTTTTATTCAGGAAAAATTACTTTTACGTTAATAATATTAACACTAACTATCCAAATAGATCAATCAATGTTTAACGAATACTTTATTGTCTGAAAGATAACGAATTTCGTTGTTTTGCATACTATTCAATTAATATTCATATGAAAATAGGCTGAGGAAGAATTTTTAGAGATGATTAGAAAATATTGTATTACTACAAGATTTACTTTATATTACAATTTTCTAGTACTTTTTACGCTTTATTACACATGATTTTTTTCAGGAAATTTACTTTAATTTTAAATTTAAAATGTTTGAATTACATAATAAATCGATAGCCACGTACTAATATTACTACATATAAATAGTAGCAAAAGTATTTCTTAAAACATAATAATATACCATTAAAAGTCATGTACTATTAATAGTACACCAGACCCAAAAAGGCTAAAAATTCTGAAACATTCTGACATTTCAATTTTTTAAAATTTTTAGGTGGTTTGTGTGATCGAAAGATAAAGTGCGATTTCAATTTTTTTTATTTTTTCTTGTTTTTACCAATCACAATTTTTCCACACTATATCCATTCGGAAATAAAAACTTTTGTTTTTTTTTTTCGCACCACACTACTAGTTATGACGATATTAAGCATTGTTAAGCGTTATCTATACAAATTGTTATTCCCCTTTATGCAACAGATCATACACATGCGAGTTGTGGCGATTTTAAGCTTTGGGAAATGTCCTCATGGGCCTCCCTGGGACGTGTGATTGTTGTAGAACTGACCATGAATGCCACGGACTATCTTTATATCACTGCAGATCATTTGCACCATTACATGATATCTGTCTTCCGAAATAGAAATGAAATCTACGTGCATGACAACGTTTTATGTCACACGACTCAAATCGTGCTCGATTGGTTCCAGACACATAATACTAAATTCCGGTTAACATCCTGGTAACCTAACTCGAATGGGTTACCAGGTTTAAACGCCGCGATGAGCGGCCCATCTTCGTCGGCAACCCCTACCTACGTCTTGAACAGTCCTACTCTCTTGCGCGACAGAGCTGTCGCTGATAAGCGACCACGAATAGCGTGAAAATTCTTTACTTACGACCCGGATGCTTTGGACTCTAAATAGAAAAGAAAAAAAAGTAAGAGAAATTGAAACCGGATAAATTTAAAAGAAAAAAATAGACAAATTAAAGATACTAAATAATGGTTAGCGGGCGAGTGGGGCGATGAAACTAGCGATCCCCCCTGTCTACAACCCGAATATATTTGTCTCGGACGGCGGTTGGCTTAGACAAATTGAAGACATTGAAAAATAATTAGTGGGTCGGTAGTGCTCGAGTGGATTTAGAAACATAATACTGAATTGAATTCCAGTCGCCTAACTGGAGGATTTTAATCCGACAGAGTGCATTTCGAGAGTCATTCATCAGAGCTCTAAGACCACCATTTTGGAATATCCCAAATATGGATGACCATTGTTTGAGCAACTAATACAATTTACCTTCAGTCATCTAATTAGAAGTTGTGACTATACATTCCAAGGCGATTTGCATCTGTTTTGCGAACAAAGTTGGGCCAACACGTTTTTAGCTTGGTGGTCATAATGTTTTGGCTCATGGGTGTACATTAGGGTGGGCCGAAAAAACTTTTTTTCGATTTTCGATTATGGCGGGTGCGGAAAAGTGGCCACTGGCGGCACTCAGTTCACACAAAAAATTTGAGATTTTTTTGTACATTTTCTAATCCAAATGGAAGCCAATCAAGCCATTCTGCAAATGGCTTGAAGTTTTGCAAAAATGCTGATTTTTGAACTTTTAAGCAAAACTTTTAAAATATTAAAATAAATTTATTTTGGTTTCATTTACTTGAAAAGGCATATTTAATGTACCAAATGTTTAAATAAGTTCTGATAATGCATTATTTAATTGCTATGTGTATTTTAAATTAGCCGATTTTTATAGCTTTTTCGTGTATAACAAGGAAAAAGTTGTATTTGTTTGAATCGTTCATTACTTTCTCTCTTATTCAAATCCCTTGGTCTTCTTTATTTTTTTTATGCATCAAAGCTCATATTTTTGGGCAAAGGACAGCATTATACTTCAAAAACGAATATGAAAGGTGAGAAGGGGGCAAAGCAGAACTCTAAGCGAGCGCAATGACTCATCATAATGTTGAGGAAGTGAAGGACGAAATAGAAGAGAGGCAAAAATTCGATGAGGGATTCGTATTATTTTTCCACACCCCGTGTCCCTGCTACATTTGTTCAGTGTAAACATGAAACCTTTTCCTAGTGAGATACAGAGCTTTTTGGATCGTTTAACATACCATTACAGTGTTTAGTGCGTTTTAATAGGACGAGCTTAGAAATGGCTTGTATGTAGTACCATGACAATGTAGACACGCGATAGTGTAAAAAACAGCCTTTTGGGAGACCATGCATATTGAAAGGATTGCAATTGCCAATTTATCCTGATCTCATGCGTCCTTACTACTGGTTGTTAAACATGCAGGAGATGTGACAGTAAATGAATCTCGTCATCTGTAAAAACAAGGTCAGAAGAGAGAAACAGAAACTTGGAAAGAAGAGACAAGCGGAAGAAGTTTTTGAAGGAAGGAAAATTAAAAGCATATTTTGGGGTGGCAAAAAGGATAAAACTATCTTTATAACAAAAAAAAGAACAAGTGGCACCGTCGAGAAAAATGCGAAGAATTCATCACCGTGCTGCCTGAACCTGGTTTGGAATACTTGGGTCGCTTGACACCTCGTTCTGGTCATTGAAAAGAAATAGCAAAATCATTACATGATCTTCTAAGGCAATACAAGTTAGACTTTTCTGAACTGACAGCACTCGGGTGTGATGGCACCGCTGTTAATAGAGGACAACATAATGATGTCACTGCCTGTCTTTAAAAAAGGAAAAAAATCCAGGAAGAGAAGTGCAACATTTGATATGTATTTTTAATATGAATGAACTTTCACTTCGACATCTACTCTCTAAACTTGATAGTGCAACAACGGGACCTAAGACCTTTGCCGGTCCCATTGGTGTTAGACTAACAGGGTGTGAAAATCTGCATGTCACTTTGTTTGACCCTATTGCTGTTTTATGGACATCAGAAATGAAAAATACTGAAGATCTAAATACCGATCAAAAGTACTTATTAAATATTTGTGCAGCGGTTTCAACCGGAGTAAGGTTTCGAGAACTAGAAAACAGAAAACCAAGGCCAATTGTGAAATCGAGATGGATCACAATTGTTTGCAGAAATTTACGCTTGTACGTTAGTAAATCAAATCCTGATAAAGCGTTAAAATTTATCACACTTAACCCATTAAACGCCGCTATATAAACAACGTTAATAAATTATAACTTTTTGAATTTTTTAATATACATTGGATGTCTCTATTATAGAGCAGTTGAATTTTTTTCGAAAACTGTAACCGTTTATTAAATAAAGCATGTTCCCGGAGCGGGAGCGTTGGCGTGTAATAGGAGGAAAATATTCCCCAGGCAGAAGTCAGGTACGGTTTATTTTTCTGCTAATTATAAAATAATTATAAGAAGTTGTGCCCTTAAAATTTTTACAAAGCGATGAATTACTTTTTTGCATGCCATAAATATGACTTAAAACAATTAATTTATTGAATATGCAGGTATAAATAATTTCATACTGAATTAAAAAATCAATATTTCTTTTGGATTTTGAAATTTCAAGGAACAAATAATTTTAACAAATAAATTTTAAATAGAAAAGCTGACCTTTTTAATTATTTTCTTTTACAATTTTCTATGAAAATACAGGGAACAACTCTGATGGAGTATTACATTGCATTTTTCACACTCCATTCGAGTATTTTTTTTACATAATTTACATCGGGATTGTTTATCCGCACTAACAATAAAATGATTTATACCTACTGTCACCCGGATGAAGAGCGGTGATGTAATGTTTAGAATACGAAAAGTGGATACCTGTTTTCATGATGACAGGGATAATGTTATACTTCCCGAAAAACAACATATCTTTTGTTATGTAAATATATTAATGTTAGTGTTTGTTTTTTATATGTTTGTGACGTGCTAATAAATAGAAAAAATGCCAAGAGGAATTTAATTTAAAGAACCAAACACGAACAATCTCGACTATAGTTTCATGGAATAATAATGTTCGATAGAACTCTCGTCCACTTCACCTTTCTTTATGAAAGCGCGCTCTCAAACAAAGGGGGGGGAATGCTACCGGTTCTGGCCAACGCTCCCGCTGTGGGAACATTCCATGAAAACCTTTCTATTGTTGCTTTAAATGCAGCTATTTACTCCGAATTTGAAATATGTTGTTATTTGGAATGTTGACTTTAAAACGTGGTTGTACTTGAAAAAAATGAGATTATTTTTTTCTTTTTTAGTAATTTTACTGGAGATTGTCGGAAAACCGAAAAATCTCTTTTTTCAAAAATCTGCAAAAAATAGAAAAATTAAAAATATTATTTTGAAAAAAATATATTTTAGACTCTGTGCTTTTGACTTTTCTATAAAATGTATTTTTTTCAAATAGCTTTAAAATATTTTCAGAAAAAAAATAAAAAATAGATGTTCCCGCAATGGGAGCTTTGGCGGTTAATGGGTTAATACGTGATACGAGTTTATGCGCCTTTTGTTTTTCTTTAATCAAACGGGGTCGAACCTAGATATACGTGGCAGATTGTTAAACTTTCAAAGTTTTTATCGGATGACCTAAAGAGGGTACTGCCTTCAGTCAAAAAATGGATACTATGGTCATCCTGAGAATTTACTGATAGCAATGGCAACTGACGATAGACAATATATTAGAAGAATGGTATGGGAAATAATAAAAATATGCCGCAATTTAAAAAAGATAAAAAACAACATAGTACGACAGTTTCAAGTTCCAAAGCTGAACTTTTAAGCAATGGAACACTATGAGTGTATCGACTGGGTCGCAGTCGAAATCAGCGAACCTTCTGTAACAAACACCTTTTCACTAGAGGATATTGGGGAAAACGTAATTTCAGGATCCATGTTGGATGAATCATTAGTCTGCTTTCCAAGTCACTCCCAGGGTATGGAAATAATCATTAAAATTGTAACAGAAGCTGCATCAAAGGACGCAGGAGTGAAGGATGAGATGCAAAACTGCAAGCAAAGAAAAATATATTAAAGGTCATTTCTAAGAAGGACTTTGTAGCATAAAAATTTATACATTTTGAATAAAACATTCTGTGGGTAGGAGGGCGCGTAAAACTCGGCCTTCAATTACCTTCTCGAGCTGAGTTCTGGGATGTTTCGCGTTGGTACCGAACGCAAAACAAGCTATAAAATCAGTGCATTTTTAAAGAACATAGCACTAAAATAATGCATAATTAGAGGTTATTCAAACATTTGGCACGTTAAATATATCTTTTCAACTAAATACAACCAAAATAAACTTAATTTAACATTTTTAATTCTTTTGCTAAAAAATTTCAAAAATCAGTATTTTTGCAAAACTTCAAGCCATTTGCGGCAGGGTAAGGAATTGTCCAAAAAATCTCAAATTTTTTGTGTGAACTTAGTGCCACCAGTGGCCAGTTTTCCGCACCCGCAATAATGGAAAATCGAAAAAAAGGTTTTTCGGTCCACCCTAGTGTACATATGTATGTAAAATATGTTATACGCTAATTGAGAAATTAGACTCTTTGAAAAGATCTTAAGCTATTTGCAAAGAGCAGGGATATTTGGATAATCATCTCTCTTTTTCAATTAGCTTTACATTTTCCCGGCATTTTGCAAAGAGCCTAAAGAGTATAAGCTAATTGAAAACTGACCACTGTTTTTCTCAAAAAGCCTGGTATTTTTAGGCTTCTTGCAATCTGCCTTGACAAAGTTAGGTTAATTTGAAAATTATCATTTATTTTGCAATTGGGGGGGGAATTATTTAGGCTTATTGAATCATAACCAGACCCGAACCAGAAAAAAAATTACAAGAGACCTTATACCAATCCGAGCACGACAGATTAATTTCAATCTACACAACAACAAATTCTGTCCTGTTTATTGTTTTCCGGTAAAAGTAAATAAACAATCTGCCACTTAAATTATCTCTTTAACATTAAAATGCTTAAGCCCCCTTAACACATACACACACATATATCCTAAAATAAAAAAAATCTAAAACTTTATTTTAAAACAATCTGCTGTTGTCAGATAAGAATAAAGAAATAAACAGCATGTAAATTAGCCTTCTTTCTCCGAAGTTTTCGCCTCCCCTTCTATCCCTCCAGATAGAACATAATTTAAGATTTTTAATGTTAATTTTCTAAAAATAAATTATCTGTCTCTTATTTTGTAGTAAAGTGACTTATCTAAAATCCCCATCGAGATTCAAACTTTTGCTTTATCCTTTCTCAACAAACTGAGAGAAGATAATTTCTAAGAATATGTGGGAAAACAATCATTTTGAAATTTTTGCAGTTTTGCAACTCTCATATCTGAATCATATGTACATGATCACTATAAAAGAATCATTCATTTTCAAAACCTGATCTATTCAAAAGCATTATACTCACAATTATGATTGATATGTGAAAATGACCGCAAAATTTCCAAATTTAATGCTCACTTTATGAATGTTTTATGTGTGCCCCTTGGACACACAACACACGTCTAGACGATAGTTCAATTTAATCCGCATGCTTGGTAGTGTGATGTAAGGCGAATGTTATTTGTACTGCTTTCTGGAAGAACGTAGCACTGCTATGACAGACGAGCATTTCGCATATTCTAAGACGGAATCTCTTTTCTCGGTTACTTCCATTTTGGGCGAGAGAAAACTGAATTTGTTACGGATATTGAACTAGTGCTGCCACATCACATGATGTATCAGTTTGAACTAGTGCTTTTATCTCCCCTGCTGTACAAACATAGATATTTTGTGGTTATTTTCATATAGCAATAATATTTGTAAATATAATACTTTTGAATGAATCAGGTTTTGAAAGCGAAGGATTCTATTATAGTAACCCTGTAAGTTTTAGATTTTAAAATAATGTGCCCATCGCTCTTTACAAACTATACCATGAAGGGTGAGAATAGCCAAATATCACAAGCTTAACAATTTTTTGCTCTCCCTCCCCTCTTGTCCTGAAATTCACTCATTTTTCTCTAGATGAAGAAAGAAATTTAAACCTTTGCGGCGCAGAGCAAAATCATTACTTAACTGTTGAAATTAATGACTGACAACGGAATTTGAAAATAATTTTATTTGCAAACAAGAAAAAGTTATATTTCACGCATTCAATAAACCGTAATTTTTTTTAACCAAAATTCCGGTGTCAATGTGGCGTTTAGGAATTAAAATTAAGTAATATTTCATAGATATACCACCGCGCCGCAAGGGATTAATGAAAGCGTTAGATCATTATTGATGTATTGTTGCTACAAAGTAACAATACAGTATAAAAATCTTAAAAAAATAATTTTGAAGTTTGTATGTGGGACAGGGTTGCTACTTATAATGGAGCATGAAATTCCCTCACTTTTCCAGGTGTATTTCGAAAAAATTCTAATTTAGCGGTGTGGATATGTTGAAGGTTAAAAAAAATGTTATATTACTCAAAAAAGACTAAAATTTCATGAATACAGTTGCTATAATCACTGAGCTAAAGCTCTTTATCCCAATCTCCCTTCCCAATCAATAACAATCTTGCTTTGGGGTTTATAATTGGAATTCGGGAAATAAAATAACAATAGGAACCACTTTCTTTAATAATTTATTATTGGAAATTTTCAAATAAAGTTTCCTACAAACTGTACAAACTTGCTACAAGATATTTGTGCACTGGATTCACAAACATTTATTTTGTTAAACTATATGCCAAAATCATTGTCTAGCTAAAATTTATTTTCAATAGGAGACAAAATGTAAGGCGAAACAGAGTGGGAAGATGGAGGCTTGCGATAATTACTTATTGTTACATGAAAATAACTGCTAGAAAAAGTTTTAAAATCTGTAATAATGAGTATTAAAAAATATAAAATGTGAAGGATAAAAGAAGAAGTTTTTGAAAAAAAAAATGGAGTACATGATTTTTCTTTGATTTTTAAATATCAGTTTGCCAAATCATGGAAGATTCTTTACTCTGGCTGCACAACGATCAATCTCTCTTAGAGATCAAAATGAAAATTTATCAAATTCCCTGACTTTTCCAGGTTTTAGGAAAAAATATTGAAATTCCCTGACTTTTTCCTGATTATTTAGCTAATTTTCCAATTCCCTGACTTTTCCAAGTTCTCCAGGTTGTGTAGCAACCCTGGTGGGAGAAATAGAATTTTTTGAATGGGGGGGGGAATCGGTAACTTAAATGATCTTTTTATTATTGTAACAGGATAATTACAAATAAAGCAAAAAAAGTTTTAAAATCATGTTTACTGAGAGTAGAAGAAAAAAAGAACTTTAGGGAGTAGGTTCGGGGATGGAATACAGACTATTGATTAAATGTTGTTACAAGAAATTCACAAATAGAGAAAGAAAAAAAATAAATTTTAATAAATATGTTGGTAGAAGAAACAGATTTTCATGATATGAGGGAAGGGTAAGAGGAAACAACAGGTAAGCAGAGATTTTGGCAATAGGAGATCATTTTGGTGAAGATATTTTCCTATTCTTACATATATATAGATATACACTGTTACAAACATATGCTTACTTATTTCATATTATTATTTATTTATTAAATAAATCAGACAATAAATCCGTTTAAAAATAAAGAGTTATAAAGATTAAACAACGCATATTTGTTAACAGACGGAACAAAAAAATTTGGAAGCAATTTCAAGGAGTGACATATAGATGATAGATTATTAAAATATTTGTTAACAAATTTTAAAAATTATATTGAATTTTGTGTGCTAAAGAATGGGGGATTATAGTAGGAGAATCCAGATAATTCAGCTTTTCATGCAGGGATTAGGTGAAATTCTGGATTTTTATCCGTGTATTAACCTTCTTTTCTTCTTCATTAAAGATAAAAATGAATTTTTTAATAATTTTTCAAAATCTCGATTATATCATCCTCATCCAAATTAATTATTTTTTTTAAAAAAAGAAGGCTTACAATCGACACTATTCGAAATGTAAACATATAATAAATATTTTGAGCTTCCTTTTCTACAGAAAGCGTTCTCAGGAAACCTCAGATATTCATAATCATTTCATACAATAATTTCTGCAAATAATGCAAAATAAAACCACAAACGACTTTCCACATACATTACTTTATAACATGAAAATATTTTGAATGTCCCTCGTAACGAACTACAAATGCTGCAGTCAATCAGGGTAACTTTGTTTCCAAGAGAGAAAAAAGATTAAATCTGCTACACCACTTGAGTTAATGGCAAAGTTTTGGTCTCAAAAATATAGAGAAATATACCAGTGTAAGTCTGACAGCTTATGGGAAATAATTCGTAAAGATTTCACCATGGCAGAATGGATCAAAGTTTCGTAAAAGTTGAGCAAAGTTACCCAGATTGATTGATACTACATAACTTATTTTCAATAACGAATGTGGTGTAGTAAACCTCAGTATCTTATATCAATTGAACGGTAATCTGTGTAATTAGAAAGATTTAAGTCATAGTCAGATGATCATTAGATAATCGAAGTCATGAGCATTTTTTTTAAATATGATAGAAAGTTTTGGAGAGTGACTTGACTCAGATAAGCAAATATTTCAATGTTTTTCAGTCCATTATATATTGACATTTAAAACCACACCAGACTGTTATCCATTTACGAATAAACAATCAGAATTGGCAATCTTGAAATCTAGGAACTTAAAAGATTACTACAATTATCAGTAATAACAAAAAGAATTAAATTAGGATACTTTCTTTTAATGTAATCCTGATGAAAAAAGCATAATTTTTAAAAACAATTACAAACCTTTAATTACATTTCAAATGTTATCAGACTATTGTTACATTTAAAAATTACAATTGATGTATCAAACACACTAACAAACATATTTTTCACTATAATGGGTACTAAGTCAGGGGGCCATACCCCTTTCAAAACTAATTTTTTCATGTCAAATATTTATTAAAAAAATCAGTTTTATCATCAAAGAACTTTATTGTGAGAAATTAGGTTTAACAAAAGTTTTTTAAAACTTAAATACTATCAGTCATTACAAAATTTTACAGGCTTATAAGTGTAAAAAAAATTCAGATTTCTAACACTTTTCAGATAATATTAAGCATGATAAAAATGAAATTGAGTTTGTTAAGGCTCCTGGTATAGATTTTGATCTGTTTATTTACTGGTTTAAAAAGGCAAATTTTGTTGACCACTCTTCTTTTGTACATTCTGTAATTAATGGAAAGAAATAATTTTTTTCTGGAATGATCAACAGTGAGTTAACTGTGATTAACAAATTTTAGCTGCAAAATTTAGCACTTATATAGTTTTTTTGGAATTTATTTTTATACGTCCCACATTAAAATTTTCTCGCCACTATGAATTAACAGATCTTCTTAGAATCAATTTTTTGAAAGAATATTTTGACACATATCTCTCACATAAAAGGTTTCTCTTCAGTGTGAGTTGAAATATGGCTGTTTAAATGGCCCTTTTGAGAGAATTTCTTGTTGCATATCTTACAATTAAAAGGTTTCTCACCAGTATGAATTAACAGATGTGTTCTTAAATAACAGTTCCGAGAGAATTTCTTGTTGCATATCTCACATGCAAAAGGTTTCTCACCAGTATGAATTAACAGATGCCTTCTTAAACTTCTCTGATGGGAGAATTTTTTGTTGCATATTTCACATGCTAAAGTTTTCTGACCAGTATGAATTAAGAGATGCCTGGTTAAATCACTGTTTTTAGAAAATTTCTTGCTACATACCTCACACATGAAAGTTCTCTCACCAGTATGAAGTAACAGATGTGTTCTTAATGAACTGTTTTGAGAGAATTTCTTGTTACATATCTCACACACAAACGGTTTTTCTCCAGAATGAATTAACAGGTGTCTGCTTAAAGAGTCCTTTAGAGAGAAGGGCTTGTTGCATATATCACACACAAACGGTTTCTCACTAGTATGAATTAAGAGATGTCTGCTTAAATGGATCTTTTGAGAGAATTGCTTGTTGCATACCTCACATACAAAAGATTTCTCACCAGTATGGATTAACAAATGGCTAGTTAAATGGCTCTTTTGAGAGAATTTCTTATTGCATATTTCACATACAAAAGATTTTTCACGAGTATGAATTAAAAGATGTTTTCTTAAAGAACCGTTTTGAGAGACTTTCCTGTTGCATACCTCACATACAAAAGATTTCTTATTATTATGAATTAACAGATGTGTTTTAAACTGTTTTTGGCAAATTTCTTGCTGCATATCTCACATACAAAAGATTTCGCATTAGTATGAATTAAAAGATGCCGTCTTAACTAACTTTTTTGAGAAAATATTTTATTGCAAAAATCACACAAAAAGACTGTTTTGGGAGAAATTCTTCTTTCATAACTCATAAACAATTTTCCAGGCAGTCAGTTAGAAGCTGCGTTTACAAAAAAATATTTTGCTACACATTTTTCACACTTTGAAGATGTTTTGACTGATATCTTGTGATAGATTAATGGTTCTATGCACCTGCAATAAAATAAAATAAAATAATATAAGTTTTTACGAATCATTAAAAAACAAATAAAATAAATAAATTTATCACGAAAATTTAAAATCAATGTAGAAAATGAATTGCAATAGTATTATCATAGTATTAAAAACTATAGTAGCCAGCGAATTATCTGAAGTTTGCGAAACCGAAGGCATGTCAGATGCCTTTCCTAACAGTATAAAGATTAAATTATAAATAAAATAAATAGCAACAATTTCCAAATAAATAACTTATTATAAATCAAATATAAAATAAATTCTATAATTTAATATCATCTAAAGAAATGATGATACATTTTACAAAAAATAAAAAGATTTTTTTTTTAGTGTGGCGATGGAATTTTAATATGTAAATGTGTTTAGCAAGAAATTATCCGGATTTTAGATTTTGTTTATGTAATGTTAATGTTTATTGCTAAAATATTCTGTATCATTTAATATAATTTGCACTGCATTTAAATAATATATAACCAGTGCCATAGTCAAAGAGATGCCGTGAACTTCCCCTCCTCAAGCGAATATCTGAGTTTCTGAATCACGAAATCAACAATACTCAAATTTACTAAGACGGTATCATAATGAACTCGTGAAAAAATCCATTTTAGACAGATGCTTGTCTTAAGTGGTATAATTCAAAGTTATATATTTTGCCAGGACTATGAGCTTTTATGTGTTAAGCAAATTTCCAACATAAACATGTTCCGTTTTAACTGTATCCTCTAAAATTATTATAACATATGTATTATAACATCTGTAGTGCACCTTTGAAAAGTAGAAATATGTTAAAATGAAATCTATGATAGTGATCTGTATTAAAGTTAAAGAAAGTCATAGTCCGAGTGCCGACCGCACAAAACTCTAAGTCATCAAACACAAGGAAAAATCCTTTATATTATGGAAGAGTAGTAATAGTGGAATCTAATAATCCACTTCTGTCGGAAGTGAAGTAGTGCATTAGCCAAAAATGAATACCACTAGTGGTTGACTCGTGGACTTAGAATTGTTCTTCTGCACCTAGTTTTCCTTGTTTTCATGTTTTTGATTGTACGGCAAACGCAATGCTAAACCTACGAGTGAGCCACTAGTGGTATTAATTTTTGGCTAATGCACCACTTCACTTCCGACAGACATGGATCATTATATTCCACATGACTACTCTTCCATAATATAAAGATTTTTTTCTTGTGCTGGATGACTTTGGGTTTTGTGCGGTTGGCTTTTGGACTATCAGGTTACACAAAAGCAATACTTTATATTTATAGTTCATAAAACTTTAAATATATCTAATATGGAATATTAGGCAATTGTGTTTCATTCTTTGCAGGTTTTTCGTGAACACGGAACTATCCTGTAAATGTAAACATTAGACAGTCCCGAAGAATAAGTATACACATATACCTACTAAGATGGAAATGGGTTTTGACGGGACCAACTGTTGTTGACAGTTAAGGGAAAAAGACCAGTTTTCACAAATGTAATAACGGCACACTGATTGAGCTTTGACACTCTTATCTTTGTCCATTTTATAATTTTATATCAAACAATACTATAACCTAATGCGCTACCTGTAATTAATAAAAGTAATTCCTTTGTTGAACTGGTTATTTGTGAATTTGTGTTTCCACTTTTGAAATACCTTAAAAATTTGAATATGATTTATGTCCTAAGACCTAAGATTTAAGTCCTAAGACCTGCTGATGATGTCTTTTCAGCTCTAAAACTGTTTTTGTCATTCAGTAAGCAAGGGCGGATCTGGAGAGTTCTCAAGGGGGGGGGGGGAGAGCAATTTTAGAAATTTGGAAACTCGACTTTAATGTGTGGGTTGGGGCTAATTTTTTCACTGCGGGTCATGTTGCTTTTATTTTTTGCTGCGGGTCGGGTCTGGATCCGGTGACTTCCAGTTTTTGCTATGGGTCGGGTTTGGGTCCAGTTGACTTCCTTTTTTGCTGCTGGTCGGGTTAACTAATGTTTATGTTGTGGATCGCATTAGCAGAATTTGCAGGTGTTTTTATTCAACACTATGGCGTTATCCATTTTTGATAAGCAGTTTAAGAAAATACTGTGAAAATTATAGTTTTCAATAGAATTTCTAGAAGCGACAGCATGAGAAGGTAGAAAAATCTGCAATCATTTGGCGCGCGAAGAGAAAACTGCGCCCGAGGCAAAGCAAAATGTGACGCTCCCCCCCCCCCCCCCCCCTTGACCCAACTTTTTCTTGTGACAGGCCAAAAATTTGGCGCTCCTTAAATTTCCGCGCCCGGGCCGACCGCATCCTTCGCCCTTCCTCCTTTCGCACGGCGCTGCATATTGTCTGTCCTACACATCTTGAGAACAATTAAGTCTAGTTCCAGCCCGGCTCTTCTATATGTAGAAAAACAATGCAAGCCTAATCTCGGGCTGGTACGAGCCTGCTAAAAAAATATATTAAACCCGGGTTACACATAATATAATTCTCCGATGATGGTCCCTACACTGTAAAAGTTACAATCCTGTATTGATATTGCCAAACTAGTATCGGCTGGTGACGCACATTTATACTGATTCTCATTAAACCCATATAATTGAAAATAGCTAATATTTTAACGTTCCTGCTTAAATCTTTATAAAGGGCGAGTGGGCTCGCTAATTTTTTTTTATGGGCTCGGCCCATATGGCCCTTTAATTTTTGTGCCGGCTCGGCCCGTTTATTTTGTTTATTGGCCCGGCCTGTTGGAAAAATTATTCTAATTTTGCTGGCCCGTCAGAAAATTCGGAACCATTTCGCCGATTCGGGCAGGCCCGGACACGTGCATACATCTCGGCTGGATCTGACACGGACCGAAATTTAACTTTCATTCCGAGCCGAATCCCGACCATGGGAATTTTGGTTAGTGCGGGGCTAGAGATAAATTCGAGCTCTTATTCCACAGGCCGGTCCCGCCTCAGCCAGAAACATTTTGCGGCATCAAGAGCAAAAGCCCGATAATGAAATTATACATTAGAAAAAATTGCATAATACTTATAAAAAATGTTCCAAAAGTAATAACAATTTTAAAGCTATTTTTTATATTAAAAAGGCTATTAAACGAAAAATTAAATTTAATATTATCAAAAGAACAGTTTGGTATAAAATAAAAATATACTTTACGCATAAAAGGTTTCTCATATTTTGTCTCTATTTCAGTAAGAAAATATTATGGACAATGAACATGTTAATGAAGTGTGTTTCATGAATAAATGCATGGAACCTGTAGAAAATACTGTCTATTATCTGTCAAATCGAACAACATTTTTAAATTTTCGGTAAAAAATGCACATTTTTAATATAACCATTTCATTCTTCATAACAAGCCTTCGTTATAGGCATGACCCAGAAAATAACCTCAAACTAAAATTTTTAAAGTTCAATATTTTTTTAGGAACAGATGAAATACTATTCAATCACAAGAATATGGTAAATACATTTACTTACCGCTACGGCATTAACAGATATCCCAAAAGAAATGATAATTAAAAACAATTATTTCCATATGAAAAGCGATTACGACTTGTATTCGTTGCATACAGTAGAAATTTAAATTATTCAGTAACCGCAAAATAAAATCAAAAGAAAATATTGTTTTCGCGTTAAATGTCTAAATAATAATAATAATAAACGATCCAATTGCAAAATAATCTCTGCCACTAACAAAAATCGAAAAAAAAAACAAATTCATTATTCCCGCTTTTTTTCGTAGGTGCTAGATCGTCGGTCGTCGGAAATGCTTGAACATAAATCTACAGATGTAGATATGACTAATTTTTTATTTTTTTAATAGCATTTAAATAGTAAAATAGAAAAAAAATTGTGCTTCACTTTCAGTTTTATCAAAATAGCAAGACATTGATTTGAAAAGGAATAAGTACTAATTTTTAAGAGGAAAAAAGTTTTTTACATTTTTCTATTTATCAATAGATAAAACTTTTAGATTTCAGAAAAATGAGCCCGAATCAGTAAACCAGCAAAAAAACAGAGCACGATCTCGTATCGGACATGGCCTAAGTCTGAACCTGTGTCATCTCTAATGCAGACATTTAAGAAAAATGACTCCAGGCCAGGCTCGATCTGGAAGAAAAATAAGTCAGGACCAACCCAAATCTGCAGAAAAATAATGATCATGATAGTATCAAATAAATGACGGCTGAATTCTGAATGCGGTAAGACCAGACACAGCCCGAGTCTCGCGAACTTAAAAAGACGCGGCCCGGGGGAAAGGGGGCGCCGGATTCTAGTTAGGATCTAACTCATTTCTTGCAAAGATGCATGTATTTTTGGAAAACTTTTATTAGCCCAAGAAGTGAAGACGATCGCCCCCTCAGCCCCGCCATTGGGCCCGACCTAAATTTTCAGAAAAATAATGAACACGATACGGCCCGATTCTGAAAGCGAGAAGACCTGACCCAGCCCGAGAATCGCGAAATTGAAAAGACGCGGCCCGCCCCGGACTCGAGTTAGGCTTCAATTCATTTCCTGTGAGAATGCATGTCTTTTTAGGAAACTTTTATTAGCTCTTTCGCCCCCCCCCCTTGGATCCGCCATTGCTGCTCCCCCCTTATTGTCTGGCTCGATCCCAGACCGAGCGTTTACATCAAGGAAGAACGAAATCTACGCCAGGTCCGCCCTGAAAAGAAAAGTGTGGCTCGATCCCGCTCCACAGGAAAAAGTAAGACTCGACCCGCCGCGGTTCTGAAAGTGTAAAGACCTGACCCAGTTTTGAAAATGGCGCGACCCGGGTCGGACCGCGCCAGTCTCGAATTTAAGTCTAATCTTTTTACCGTGCGGGCATCTAATATCGTTTTTCAGAGCCTTTATTGGGCTCAAGGGGGAGGCGATCGCCCTATCGCCCCCCCCCCTCTTAGATCCGCCATTGTCAGTAAGTAAGAAATAAGAAACTGGTGATTAAATGCTTGTTGATCAATTCAAAAGTGCAGAATTCCTTGCTACAGAAAACTGATGTATATTTTTTAATCTAAAAGATTCCTTGTGAAGTTGGCTATTAGATATAGAGAAATGACACGTCTCATGATAGACCTAAAGAATATTTCCACAGATCAATGTTTATTTCTTGCTTAAATTCCTTTATTTCGAGTCTCGTTGAAATTTAAGGAAAAAGCAGAAGGACATTGCAAGGTTTAAATGTTCTCCAGGGTTTTTACAAAGTAATGACAATTTTTGTCATTGAATTTTTCACCCGGAGTCATTTTTAAATAAATTAATGAATTTTGAAGGGCAGATTTTTTATGTATTTATTTAGCATTGAAATTTTATTTTTATTCATTAACACTCGATCGTGAGCAGTCATTTTGACCGCTAAAATATAAATATATTTCGGTTCGTTTAAACTAGAAATTCCATTATTAAATAAGTTTAAAATATACAAAGAAGAAAAACATAAAATAGAAAAATTAAACAAATAAAAAAAAATAGTGGTGTGAATTATTTTTGTAAAAGTTGATTAAAATTTCCAGCTTTTCTAGTGTTAATGCAGTTACAGAACTATGGTAAAATTCTTAATTTTTGTACAAACTCACGATAAACATCAGAAACACTTTTTACAATGATTACACTACAGTGTCCATTTTATGGGATCCCCCCCCTCCCCGTTGAAGCATCGAAAAGTTTCCCCAGAGCATTAAGGATTTTATGCTTATTAATCGTTTAGAAGTGTTGCCCCTCTCCGGAATTTCAAAATGCTATATTCAGAGTTGCAAAAATCCCCCCCCCCTCCCGCAGAAAAATGTCTCAATCACCTGAAATGACCACAATTACGACTTGTGAATGCTCAGTTTAAAAATTGCTTACAGAAACTTCTATGATGGAAGGAGAGTTATGTATTTATAGGGTAGTGATGAGGTTCTGTTTTTAACAATTAGAAATCCACAGCTTAAATTGAATCTAATTATGATACCAAACTCCAAGATCTTACTGCTGGTCTTGGTGAATCTCTAAAACTGTTTTGAACCACATAAAATAAATTGCATTTGAAATAAAATAATAGAAACCAATATTATCTTTTACACAGCCCAATATTTCCAAAAGAGCGTTAATCAATTAGCAGTGAAATTGCTTAAAAATAATTAACAACCTTTAAGTTCATGATCAAATATTTGAAGAAACTATTAAGGCTAAATATGGTATTAAAAACAGAGAAACATGAAACAGAGAAACCCAGAAGAATTATGGCTGTTTTAGACAGTTGGACTCAGACTATTTTTTACAACATAAACTACATACTACATCTATTGTGTGTACTTGTTATATCATTAGTTTCTTTACCCAAAATTGAATGTCTTTTCCTTAAAAATGAACCAGATAATAATGAAATATGAATCAAAAATGTCTTTAAAATAAACAACATTTATGAACTATCATATGTTAAATAATTTTAAATAAAAATTCTGATGTAAAATATTTTAATAAGACTTGACTATAATTTTTACTAGTTCTAGGGTTAAACTGAACCTTAAAATCCTAATTTAATGTAAACAAATGTTTATGTTGTATGAAACTTCATTAAAATACCTTTACCATTTAAGTATGGGTTAAGTTTTTTAAATTATAGTGTTTGTAAAATATTTGGCATATTGTAACAAAACTTCATTGTAATATTAGCTAGAATTATGGAGATAAATCTAACTTTATTTAATACAGGTTTTTTTTTTTTTTTTTTTTTTTTTTTTTTTTTTTTTTTTTTTTTTAAATAAAGATAAACATAAATTTTTAAAGTTACTTGAAATACTTCAATTACCATTGTACACACACAATCAATTCAGTCATGCAATTGAAAGGAGCTGAAAAAATATCATTTAAAGTAGCGTAATCAATATTTCTAATATACTTTGTCTAAATAAGATCTTTTGTTCGTTTTGCCGGTATTTTGAAACTCTTCCATTTGAGAAAGGATTCTGCTTTTACAGGTTTTACTGTGTTTAAATTTTATATACGTAGCTAAACATTTATAATATAATATTATCATTTAATTTCACATGTATAATAAATATACAAAATATTAAATAGATAAAATAATCGAAACACTTAAGTATACAGTATATTTATTTATATGTGTGCATATAATATGCATTTATATACTAAGTTATACCAACAAATGGGGATCTGCTTTGAAATTATATAAATAAAATTTTCTTGAAGACTATCTTCATATTAAAATGAAACCAAACTTTTTTTTAATGAAAATACCCAATTTTATCATAATACAGTAGAACCCCGATCCATCGTTTTTCAAGGGGTGCGGAGAAAAAAACGATGAATGCGGGAAAACGATGAATACGGGTTAGCATCAAAATAGGAAAAAACACAATATTTATGCCTTACTAATGCATGCAATTTATACAATGTACTAATAAATATTAATTTGTTGTTTACTAAACTGTAAAATAAATCAATTGAAGTTACAGAAAATTGATATTTATTTTAAAAAATCAATATATATTTTTGGTTTTCTGTTCATTTTTTTTAAGTCAAAAAATAAATTTTCAAGATATACAACTCTTTTCTGGTCATTTTCTGTAATTTCATATGTGTATATAAAAGTTCATACAGTTTCAAAAGTTGTAATTGCATCAGACAGAGTTAGAGATGGTTCAGCTTCATCGGCATGAGCGTTATCCTCTGCTTCTTCGCAATTATTTTGATTTTTTTCATTATCAAACATTTCTCTTAAGTTTAGGACACCACATGTCGCAAAATCTTGATGAGTGGAAACATAATCGCATCCTCTGCTCTATACAATCACTCTACATCCGCATTATTGTCGCCATTATCAACACAAACAACTCAAATGACTTATTTTAGGATTAAAAAAAAAAGTAATTCCAGTTTGTGTTTCATAGGAATTCGCATGACTTTCAATTTCATTTCGGTGACGAGAAAAATTTTACAACGATGAATGCAGGAAAACGACTTTTTAAAGAACGATGAATGCGGGTTTCGTTAACATTATTTAAGTATAATTTGTGCAGGGACCGTAAAAATAAAACGATCAATGCGGGAAAACGATGGATGCGGGAACAATAGATCGGGGTTTTACTGTATTTTATTTCTTCGATTCAAACTATGCCTACATAACAAATTTTAAGTCATTTGAATGATAAGTTTTTGAATTATGAACATTCAAAATTTAGCGCTTCTCATGTTAAATTACATTTTAATACTTTTATTAATAACTCTTGAAATTATACTCCTAATGTGCTCATTTTTTTATATAGCATTAATACTAAAATATGAAAACATAAATACATTAAATTTGCATTTTTTATAATTTGATATGAATTATGAAATTAGTATACGAAAAAATTATGAATTGCAACCTACAAATTTTTTTGATGGATTTAGATTTATTGAAAGTTGCTTTATGAAAATCCAAAACTTAAAATTTTTCTTCCAAGAAGTTTTCAAATTATCTTAAAAAAATGACAAAATGATGGTTTAAGGGGTCGTATATCACAGAAATGTTGAAACTTCTTATGCTATCCTGTAATTTAGCAGTCTTCAATGATTGCTTGAGTGGTGCCTAATGTGCCTGATCAAGAAGGGGACATTTTCGGTCAACAATTGAGTACTTAACTTCAATTTGGATATAGTTCCTAAAATATGCTCATTATAAAATAATTAATTTCTCAAGATATAATTAATTTATCATACAAATTGCATCAAAGATTTGTTTCTAGGCTAATAGAAAGGTGTAGAGTTCATTCATACTGTCAGAATTGGGTACTGCTATAGAAAAAAAAACAAATTTAGGATTCATTTTAACATGTAGATGACTGCCTAAGCAAATTTTATATGTATCATTTAAAAGTAGACTTTATTTACAATCATTCTGAATTAGGAATTTTTTTCTATGGGTAATTTGTTGAGGAGTTAGTAGAAGGTGTTTATTTTATTTTTATTTTTTTCGCCACGTCTATATGAATACACAAAAAATATTTTTAAAATATTATTTAAATTAAAGAAATAATGTCTACGTTTTCAACAGTACTTAAGTTCCTTTTTATGAACCTTACTTTAAAATCGACTCTTATGTTAGAGTAGATGCTCCAGTTTTGCCACATTGGATTGCTTTATCCGTTATTTAGCCTGCAAATTGATGTTAAGAAATTATATGCATTCTTACTTTTAAATCAAATACTCTTTTATCATTTCCAATTCTATTTATTAATATTTTCATAAAATAAGAGAAATATGAATGTGTAAAACTGTAGTGTGTGATCACAAACTTAAGAGTTTTGCTTAGCAAACAAGGTTTCAGAATCTTTCAACATTAGGCATTTATAGACTTTATTTTTTCTGAAATAAATTAGCATTAGTTTAATGAGGTAAGCTTTCTGTCTATTGCAATTTCACATTTAAATTGATTATTTTAATAGTTGAAGGAAAGGTGGCAAAAACTGGTGCTTTAAATTTGATATGTGTACATGGTACAACATTATGTTCCCCTCTTGGTAACAAGATTAATTATAGTGGAAATTTTAGCAATATATTGAGAAATATTAAGAATTTTTTATGACTTATATATTAAAAAGTTCAATAAAATTACAGCATGAGTAAATGAATTTATATATTTTTTCAAAAGGAATGAAGGAGTTGAATAATTTTTGCAAGATTTTAGGCATAAGGATTTAGAAAGACCAAATAAATATTGCTGAAATCTTTACTACAAAAAAAGGATTCATTTAAAAAAAAAAGTCAAGTTTTAAAAAGACAATTCTGAGTTATTAAGAAATTGTCTAGATTGAGCACTGTTCTAAGATAGGAAGTAAAATTAATTAATTTATTTCAAAATGTCTTTTTAGCACTACAAGATAACTAAGTTTTGGAGTACCCCTTTCTACCTTGCATCACAAGTTTACAGATTGGGAATCATTTTTCTCTAATAATGTTGAATCTAAAGCAATCGGTATAATTACTAGGGTGGACTGCTTATGACAACCAATTACCAACATGAGGGATATGGGCCTGAAACATTCTGTGAAGATCTTTATAAGACCCTAACTTATATTTACACAACACAATCTAAAATTTAAAAAAAACCTTTCAAAACCCAGAGTGATTAGGCCAATGTACAGCTAAATACTAGGAATTCAAGTTAAAAATATATTTGAAAAGTTTATTTTAAAAATTATCAGAATGCTATTTCCTATAAAAATGAAACAATTTTGAGATTCAAACTATAAAACTATTGAAACTGGCAAGATAGATAATTGATTTCAACCTGGAAGAGCAGGCTTGAAATGCCATGATTCCCCAATTAAATCAAATTCTAAAATAACTTGTAAAGAGGCAGAATACATAAATAAGACACCACAAGCTAACATAAATGAAAACAAAATCAGAAAATGATTTCAAGAAAGATAACTCTTAGGTGAAGATTCAAGAATTTTAATTTTAAAAAGTCCACAATCCATAGATAATTATAAAACTGATTAAATATGCAAAATATTTAAATAGGTTTTTATGTTCTATAGGCACACTTGTCTCTTTAATGAATTCAATATATTCTTTGTTTCTTAATTTAAATTTTCAGTTAAAATCAACTCAAGTACAGGGTGTTTTCTTTTAAATTGACACGATTTAGAACTCTCTGTAGCCAATTTAATAACTAGAATTGATTTTAAACTTATAAGGGAACTAATGAAAAGCAAGAGGAAATGATTCCAAGGAAAAAAAAATAGTTCCAATCACAAGTAATGGTTATTCCATGTAACATGCTATGTTTGGCCATCGAAAAAGTTTTACAAAGAATACAAAGCGTGATGCAAGAGATAGGTGCTTACATTGAATATGGTTGAATTCCTTATCGGGAAAGTAAATACAGTCAAAGATCTATAATCCGCACAAGTTGAGGCCAAAGGTTGTGCGGATTATGGAATTTTGCGGATTATAGAGTATAATGGATTATGCGTCATTTTATCATGCTTAGACAGCATTTTAATTCTATAATCAGTATAATATGGAAAGATAAATATGAAATCTAGTAATTAATTTAATAAATAATCTAAAAAAATGCATTTTTAAAGTTATTTTTTTTTTTTAAATGATATATATATATGTATTTAAAGAACAATAATTACATAATAATGAGATTTATTTTTAAGGAATATTTTATGGAAGAAAGTATAAAAAAAATGAGAACAAATTATGCAAAAAAAATAACCAACACAAAGTAAAATAAATGGTAATTACTTCAGTATACTATAATGAAATAGTACTATGAATATTATTTAACGCATCTTTTGTTTAACAAAAATAAGAGTCGAGTGTTGTTTGTTTCAAAACCTGAAATGAATGAATCATGAATCTTTGATGAAATGTGCATTTTTTCGAGATTTTTTAATTGATTTCTTGCTTGTTTTGGCTTTTTTTTTTACAAATTTCTCCTTTTTTCTGCGATTTTTCAATAGATTTTACGTTTAAAAAAAAACAAATTTTTTCAAGTATCAAATTTCATGATTCATTCATTTCATCATGGTTCATTCCTGTAAATTTTGTTGAACGATCGCGGAAAAATCCCGTGTAAGCGCCCCCCCTCTAACTATTGTACGATTTTTCGTCACGTTTGGGAGGGCGGATTAACGGTATTTTATGGTATAATATTTAGTTCTCAGCTGGTGCTGTGTTTACTATTACTCTCCTGAACTTGCACAAACTGAAATAGCTACGAATGAACAGTTGTCAATTCGAACGTTCAGTAAGATTAGGCACGTTCCGTAATACAGTTTAGTTTTTTACTGTCAATAAAATAAAAGAGTAAATAAAAAAATAAATACATGTTTTATTATGATTTTTATTACATTTTTTATTATTTGTTAAAAAAAATCATTTTTGGATCACAGATCTGTAATTTTTTTTAACTCTTTATTTCATTGTTTACATTCGTAAAGTAACGCGGATTATGGGAAATTGCGGATTATGGGTCCGCGGATTATAGATCCTCGACTGTATTATGAATAAAACACACATTTTATCCAAATTATTAATTTTGTCACTTTCTGATGTTTTCTTTCCATGCAGAGCACCAAATTTCCTGCTATCAGCAGTAATTGGAAGTATTTTTTATTTATTTTTTGTTGCAGTCATTTTTTCCATGGTTTTATTAGTCTATTTATAAAATGATGTGCCATTTCAGTTATAATAATGAGCTACTGGCAAATATTGTCAGTTAATAAAAAAAAATCTGTGTATTTCATTTAATGTTTTTATTAATTCATAAAAGAAAAAAAATTATCTTAATACAGCAAACAAATACATGTGTGACAAAATAGATGTTGCATAAAAATGCTTTACTTTTACTGATTATCAATTAAAATGTTTGTTAAACTACAGTCAAAGACCAATAATCTGTGCTCCCATTATCTGCAATTTTCTATTATCGACCTGTCCTGTTCATCATTTAGATAGTCATGAATTTTTCCCTGGAGATTATGTTGTTGATAGTAAAGAATCCAAACCATATAAATATGGTGTAGTAAAACAAGTTGATCATAGTGGAAGAACAGCATTAATTACATGGATGAAAACTTATCATGCTGGTGGTGATAGTCATCCTATTGTACTCTCAGAAGAAGAGGTGAGCGTGTATGACATTAAAGATCATCCTGATTTTAAGTATCGACCAGGATCATGTGTCATTAGAGTTGTAAACTCTGAGGATACAAATCCTGGATCAAGCATTGGACAGGTGGTTGATGTTCATTCCTCTGGAAAATTTGAAGTTTCTTGGGTTGGTGGATGCGTTACTTTACAAATGTAAACAATGAAATAAACAGTTAAGAAAATTTACAAATTTGTGATCCAAGAACAATTTTTTAAAACAAATAATAAAAAAATTGAAAAAATATCATAATAAAACATTCATTTCTTGTTAATAAAACTCTTTTATTTTATTAACAGTAAAAAAAAGATTATAGCATTACGAAACATATGTAATTGTTTTTATTTAAATGCATTTATATATATATATATATTTAATAAAATAACTTTAAAAAGGCATTTTTTCAGATAGCATATTAAATGAATTATTAGATTTCATATTTATCTTTTCATATGATACTGATTAAATGATTAAAATGCTGTCTAGGAATAATAAAATGGCGTATAATCCATAATACTCTATAATCCACAATATTCCATAATCCGCAAAACCTTTGGCCGCAGCGTGTGAAGACTATAGAACTTCGACATTACATGATATTGGGATGGCCAAAACTGGTACAAATTGAAAGAAATTATTTAACGAGTTATTACTCACAATCTAAAATATTCCATAGAAAGTTACTAAAATCAGTGACATAGCTAGGATGGGTGATAACCGGGGCGGATGCAAATGGTGTCACCCCCTCCCCTTATTCCATCATATTTTTTCAATCACAATTTTATGTTTACAAATAAAATGTCAACATTTTTTGCATGCCTGTTGTAATTTTATAGATAATTCAAAGAAATGGATACAAAATTGTACTTTAAATGCAAAATCTTAAAGAATTCATACATTTACAGAGAAGCCTATTTTGATTTTGATTTTTTAACAAAACTTTGGTAAACTTATACTTTATTTCTTTATTGTAATAAACTTCTAATTTATTGCATGATTATTGCTTCATTTTTGAATTATTATTTAAAAAAATCACCTGGCCACATATTTTTGAAATGCAGTATAGTTTACTAACTAAAGTTTATGCTTTAGAATTCATGTGTGCAGACACAGATTAAAGTATAGGTTGTATTATCTTTTAATATAGATTACATTGTATGCAAGTGCAATCTCTTTAAAAAAGGGGGGGGGAGGGCAAAGAGAACACAGGTCATCTGTAACACAGGAAAAGTTCGAAACCTTCCTTATTTATCTTCAGACTTCCCATATATGAAACCACAGGGGCGACTCATAACTCATCCCATAGCTCGCATAAATCAATGCAATGCCTATATATAGAAAAGAATCATTTTTCTTTTCTTTTTTTGATTTGCTTTTGCTCATATTTGTTGGAAAGGTAGGTTTCTGTTCCTGGTGCATATCTTAGACACCGCATTCTGTGTAAAATTTCAGATTATCTAAGAAAAGAAAAATAACTCGGTTGCGTGATGCACATAAAATTTCATTTTAGCAGATTTTTTTCCAAAATTTTATAAGACTATATATATATATATATATATGCAAATAGGAATTTGGTGTCACCTGGGGCAGACCACCCCTCTGCCCCCCGCTTGCTACGCCACAGATTATAATCAACAGAAAGACAGTCAAATTTACTAAAGAACACTTATTGATATACAGTAGAGGACCTATTATCCGGAATTCCGAAATCCGGAAATGAAGAAGATTGAGAATGAGGTGAATCATGATGAAATGAACGAATCATGAATCTTTGATCAAATGTGCGTTTTTTCGAACTTTTTTAAGATTTCATGCTTTTTTGGCTTTTGTTTTCAAAAATCTCCTTTTTTCTACGTTTTTTCAACAGAATTTATGTTTAAAAAAAAACAAATTTTTTCAAGTATTGCTTCAAATATCAAAATTCATAAGTCATTCAAAGATTCATGAATCATTCATTTCATCATGATTCATGCCAATAAAAAACACAAATTTTTTCAAGTATAGCGAAAAAACTGCAAATTCGTCAAATATCGCTATAAAACCCTGCAAATTTCAACAAATATGGCGATAAAACCCTGCAAATCTCGTCAAATATCGCGAAAAAATCCTGCAGATATCTTTCAAAAAATTCAAATTTTGTGAAACAATCGCGGAAAAACCCCGTGTAAGCGCCCCCTCTAATTATTTTATGATTTTTCGACACCTTTGGGGGGGGGGGGGGATTAACGGTATTTTACGGTATATATATATAAAGCCAGTTGGCAAAACGTCCGGATTTTGAAGAGCTCTGAATTTTGGATGTCCGGATTTGAGACATTGTACTATAGTACAAGAGTCAAAATTATAGCTTAGTGTTTTTTCCACAGACTTCTCATACAACACACTTTTTATTCATGTTCTAAATAGCAGTGCTATATTCCTTTTTTTTTTTTTTTTTGAGGGGGGGGGGGGGAGAGTGTCGAGTTTCGGACGGAAACCGAAATCCGAAATATTCCAAAATCCAGAAAGCTCTCGGTCCCGACGATTCCAGATAATAGGTCCTCTACTGTAATATGCTTCAATCAGTCAAAAACTATAAGACTTTTATTTCATCTTTTGTCTAAATGTGGCCAAAACTGGAACATTTACCCTATATCATCTTTATCCTTGTAACTTAGCAACACACAGACATCACAAAAATCCTCTCTGTCACCCTCGCCTTTTTTAATTGATAGAAAATACCCCCCACCCCTGCCAAACACAGCTGCTCACTCAACGCATCAAATATTAAACTTACATAAATATGCTTAAATCACAAAATATACCTATTGCCGAAAAAGCTACAGTGTACACAAAATATATTCAAAGTTCTGCAATCTGCACAAGTTGGGGCCAAAGGTTGTGCGGATTATGGAATATCATGGATTATAGAGTATTATGGATTGTGTGTCCTTTTCTTATTCCCAGACAGTATTTTAATTCTATAATCAGTTTAATATGAAAAGATAAATATGATATCTAATTATTAGTTTAATATGCTATCTCAAAAATTCTTTTTTAAAGGTCTTTTATTAAAAAAATTGATGTACATGTGCATTTAAATAAAAATAATTACATATACATATTACATATGTTAAGTAGTACAGTTTGTTATTTACTGTTAATAAAATAAAAGGGTTATATTTTAAAAAGTAAATATTTTATTATGACTTTTTTTTCATTTTTTTTTTTATTTAAAAAAAATATTTTTGGATCACAAATTTGTAAATTTTCTTAACTGTTTACATTTGTAAAATAATGCGAATTATAGAAAATTGCGGGTTATGGATGCACGGATTATAGAACCTTGACTGTACACAAAATTAAATTTCAACTGCATCCATTTTCAATGATGAAACCACTCAATAACTATTGTATGTCAATCATCACTTTACAAAATACACAAATAAATTTCGAAAGAATTTAAAAAACAAACTGGTAACAACAAAAACTCATTTATCGTCTTGCCAAGTTTATCGCTTGTTTCAAGATTCAACCATAGTTTCTCATGTGTATGCGATCTTTAATGTAAATTTCGATAAACTTTATAGAGGTACTGAACCAAGCAATATATATATTTTTTTTTAATTATTTCAATTTAACATAATGGAATGAAATTCAGTTTATGAGCAACACAATGTTTCAAAATTAAACGTATTTTTTTTAACCAGTTAGCTGTAAAATTAGATTAATATACAGTAAACTACTTAAAGATAAATAATAATAATCAAGGAAATTATCAGCAATACATAAAACATTTTATAAAACTTTTAATAACGCATTGATAATTTAGCAAAAATGAAAGTTGTAAAATCAAACATTACATATAATCATTATGAATTAATAAATTCTAAAATTGCCAGTTGAAGAATAATGAAAGAAACTACCCTATCTTAGCATTAACGTATTTTGGTAAAATAAATTTATGTTTTAAAATTACCTGAACAAACTGCGAAAGACACAAGACGCCATTAAAAGAATGAATCGTGAATGCTTTATGATTCATTGAAAATGATTCTTGCAGTCTTTCTAAAAAGGATTCCAATGTATGCTAATTATTAATTTTTTTTAAAGTAAATTACTGCAGCGGCAATATGACTAGTACTTTTTTAATCTTTAGTAATAATACTGGTACCAGACAGTCGTTAAACAAGCTTTTCAAAGAATCTGGGCAAAATTTTCCTGAGTCATCCAAAATCAAATAATGTCAAATATTTCATCCAAAATGCACATTTAAGCTTTAGATTCGAAAACTTTGAAAATACGCCTTTAAAAATAAATCGTTTATTTTTTTAATTAAAATTGAATTGATTATTTCTATTTGAGCCGTTTTCTATTTATTGATTGAATCACTCATCATGAATGATTTTTTTCACATGATTGATTCGTTGTGTTGGCGTCTGTAATAAAATGATAACGCTCTGATTGTAACAGTAGCTGTTATTTTAAAATCAATTTAGTGAACCTATCTTCTTTACTAAAACAAATTAATGGTAAGATATGTTTTTTTATCCATTCTTCTGCTGAAACTTCTATAACTTGTGATTCAATCGTATGAGGACACAAAATGTTGTGTCGCTTCGCCACTTTTATTTTTGCTGACATTTATAGTCATTTAAGATGTTCCACACATAGGTAAACCAAATATTAGCATTACCTTATTATTTTATTACTTAATGGTATTAAAAAGTTAAAATTTGCGTAATATTAAAAACAGATACTTCCATTTACATAAACGAAATTCTTTTTTAGAAGTAAAACACCCTATAAGTAACTAATATACACTATAAGTAAAATACTCTATAAAAATTCTACTTTGAGTTCTCATCTAAGAAATCTTTTCAGATTTATAAAATTTTATTATTGTGAGCACAATTTTCTTACATTCTAAATCATATATTTTAAAACTAAACAGAATTTCTGAAGGATTTTAAAGGAAATTTTTACCGTCAACTGTTTTTTTGTAATAGAAAATAAAAAAGCTCTGTAGTAAAAAGTATTTTACTTCATCAAAAGTGACTCCCTTCCAAATATAAGCACTTTTCCTCCCTTCTAATCTGTGTGCAGTTTTCTTTTTTTGAAAAAATCATTTATAAGCATTTATAATCATTTATAATTTTTGATTAAATCATTTATAAGATTTTTTTGTTATTAAGCAAGGCTAAACTTGAAAAACAAATCCTTATTTTATGATTTTGATGTAAATTAATAATGTACTTTTATGAGGCAAGTTTTGTTGAATAATTTTGGAAAAATACATTTAATCTTTGTAATGAATATTTAATCACACACTATTGATTATTAATTTGATCTTTGCTATTAATACTTTAATCATTTTAAAAATTATCTAAATTTTATTATTTTAGTTTATTATTTATTTTAATATTTTATTATATTGTAAGCACTCATTTTAGTTCCGATTGCATTATTAATTGCACTCAAATTACTGTTTAACAATGTAAACAAAGCAACGACCAGATATCCACAAAATTCTAAAATCCGCTCAACCTCTGGTCCCAAGCTCTGATGATTTGAGGGAGTCTACCGTACATATAGGATAGCATAAATAACAAGAACTAGGGTAAATAGTACATGTATTGGCACCTAAAATACAACTTTTCTGTTGTGCAATTCTGTGGGACTTAATTTTTAGAGCAAAATGAAACCAAAAATTAATTTAAAAGAATTAAAGATGCTATTTTCTGACAATGAATAGATAAAACAACTGAACCTAAAAGTAAGTTAATTAAAAAGTATAAATGAATGTAAGACAGAAATCACAGTTATAGGCACCTTATTTAGTTATTGGCACTTGATTTGACAGTTATTTGCATCCTCCAAAAAACCATCTACATGAAATCAAAGACAAAAGAAAATAATAAACTGCTTGCATGTACATTTAATAATCATTTTAACAGGGTTAGCATGGTTTAAACCAATTGGTTTTAACCATGATTTAAACCAACTGGTTTTTTTTCTCAAAAAAAAATTGTTTTTTTTTAGAAGAAATATAATGACATTTTTTATTTTTTCTTTATAATTTACCTGTTTTGCATTATTGAATATAAATAATTTTTATTTTTAACACTTTATTTCTGCAATAAGCTTTAGATACAGTGGGTTTAGATCATTTTTTTATGTATATTAAGTTTAAAATCAGTATGTGTAGGTGAACATCTCTATTGCTGTATAGAAAAAGCTTCAAAATTGTGAACTGATTAAAAATAAAATAGATTGAAAATATTCAATATTTATGTAAAATAGTGGTACTACTAGGTTATCCCGTTGACCAAAAAATTATCGCCAAACTATAAGATTAAATACCAGTAATGAATGATTGTGAATGTTGCATTCAATGACATTAAATACGATTCATGTGTTTAAAATGTCATTAAATGATTTTTATTTCAACTTTTTATTTGTATTTTTATTAATATTCTACTCATTATTTGTTTTTTTTTTGTTATTTAAAATAAAAATTATGTCAATATGTATAATTTGGCTATTAGTTTGGCGATTTGTATAATTTGGCGAAATTAGTTGACGGGATAACAGAATAGTACCAAAGTAGTTTCATTTTTCCTAAAAATGCAGACTATTTAACACAATTCATAGCGTAACATCAGATTCCACTCAAGCTAAAAAAAATTTCTTCTTGATTGGGGAGGGGGAGATTATCTTGAATAAAATCAAAATAAAAAGAAGCAATTATTCAAAGATTTACTTACAGCATTTTAAAAATAACAATCTGGTTTTCTTTTTCTTTTTCCTGTTATATGCTGGATCTAATAAATTAAAAATGCTGACTTTAAATTGTCACTCAAAAAACAAAATCCCAAAAGGTATTTGAATTTTATTATTTGAATAAATGTGGAAAAGAATATTAAAATTTATCAAACTACATCCGAATGTTTATTATTAGTAATCAAAAGATTTTTAAAGTATCAATGTTTCACAGTATAGAGCAGTTTATTCTTTGAACATAAGACTTTTTACTAATATTGTTTAAATAATAATATTAATATTTTCAATTTTCTACATAAATTCACTGTAATTATTTAATTTAAATTATTTTAAAATGGCGTTACACAACTTATAATGCAACAATGTCTACTTTTGTCATATATGCATTTATATGTAAAAGGAAAAGGTGTTTTTAAAAAATCCAGTTTAAACCAAACAAGCATAGTTTAAACCAAAAAACCTGTTTTTTGGGGGGTTTTCGAAAAAAAACAGGTTTTTTTTCCAACCCTGCATTTTAATTACAATGAAATTAATTATAATAGGTGAAATTAGTATGAAATTGAATTATTTTGTGCAATTTTCAATAACAAATGGCTGGAAGTATAGAAAAGCTACAAAAAAAAAAAAAAAAAAAAAATGACATGACACTTTTTTTTTCTTTTAATTTCTTTTATCTTTACAAGAAGGAAGAACTGTATTCATGAAAATATTTTACTTCTAGTTTTCGACGGATTTATACATTTTAGGGGTCAGAGATACCAAAAAATGTTTTTACAAAGTGTTTGTGCCTGTGATTGGGTTGATTGATTTGTGTTGTTTCCTGTGATTGATTGCATGTATGTGACACAAATTTTGTAGGCATTTTATCTCAAAAACCAATGCACAAATTTTAATAAAAATTTATTAATCATACATTATTGATTACTAACTTGACTTTTTTTAAATATTTTAATCATTTAAAAATTATCTGAATTTTTATATTTTAGTTTATTACTTATTTTAATATTTTATTACATTCTAAGCATTCATTATTAATTACATTCAAATAACTGTTAAAAAGATTTAAGCAAAGCAATGACCAGAAATTCACAAAATTCTAAAATCCTCACTACCTCTGGTCCCAAGCCTTGCGGATTTGAGAGAGTCTACTGTAGAATCCTACATTTTAGGGAACTGATTTTCCGTGCTGGTCTGCAATACAACTTTTATAAAAAAGAAATAAAAAATGTATAAAATTCAGTGTTAGCACACTAGCTTTAAAAAGTTTTTAAAAAAATATGAAAAACAAAAAGAAAAAAAATGCACAACTCGAATGCTTGACAATGTTAATGGGTATAAGTAATGGAGGTGAAATTGAGTTGGGGTTGAACATATAGACAGCAAACAATTAAAAATCTTGTTTGGATATCATTTAGGAATATGGTAAACAAAAAGGTATAATTAAAAAAAAAACTAGTTGGATGTGGTAATCCCAAAACTTTCTTCTATTTCATACACGTTAATATTTCCAGTACAATGAAATGTTGAAATATAAAAAAGAAATTAAAAATGTATAAAATTCAGTTTAGTGCATTAGCTTTAAAAAATTTTAAAAAAAATATGAAAAAGGAAAAAAAAAACTCAAATGCTTGACAATATGAATGTAAGAAACATTGAATATGGCAATAAGAAAAATGAGTGAAATTGAGTTGAGGCTGAATATATGGACAGCAAAGAAGTTAACATCTTGTTTGGATATCATTTGAGGATATGTTGAACAAGTAGTCGTAGTTTATATATATATACATAAAACTAACTGGATGTGGCAATCCTGAAATTTTCTTCTATTTCATAGACGTTAATATCTCCATGCAAACGAAACATAGCAGCATCTCCGGTTTTAGTATATGAACATTCCGAGCCCTGGAGGTTTCCTCAGGTGATCCTCAGTTTTTTGAATAACTGAAATCTGTAGTAACATTTTATACATTGTGTAGCACCGTATTTTCTTTTTATCATCAGAAAAATACTGTAGAAAAAAAACTTTGTGAGTTACTCTATTTATTGTTGTAACAACTTTTGTTGTATGTCTATTAATTGTTTTAAATAAAATTTTGTGACACCTGTATATTATGATAAACTCTGATTAGATTTAAAAAGGAGTCGGATGTGTCTACTGCATCACATGCACATCTACACATGTGTATATCTGCATGAATGAAACAAATATCTCGAGTTAAGTCATACCTAAGAATAAATATTGTGATAATTTAATGCATTGATTTTGTACTGTTTAAGGAAATAAAATTGTAAAATCCGCTTCTTAATTTGTAGTTAAAACTCAGTGCAACTTGTTTAACAATGTCTTGTTTATTATTTTTTTTTCTTTTTTAACAGTTAGATAAAACAGTTTTTGTCGAAGTTCAAAAAGTGTTCTTGGATGAAAAGGGCGACAATCTTTTCATATTGATACTTCGAAAAAGAATCTGTTGTCATTCGAAATAAAATTTATTCATTTGAGAAAATGTCATCGATTACAGAAGAAAATTCTTCCCCCAGTGAACTTCACTTTCTTCCTCAAAGTGGGGATAAAGGATTACATTCCTCCATTGAAGCAGAAAAGAAACCTTTTGTTTGTGAAATATGTTCCAAAGGATTTTCTCGAAATTTTGATCTAAAAAGGCATCTCTTAAGGCATACAGGAGAGAAACCTTTTACTTGTGAAATATGTTCCAAGCGATTTTCTCAGAATAGTGATCTAAGAAGGCATCTCTTGATGCATACAGGTGAAAAACTTTTGCGTTTTGTTTGTGAAATATGTTCCAAAAGATTTTCTAATAATGGTAGTCTCAGAACCCATCTCTTGACTCATACAGGAGAAAAACCTTTTGTTTGTGAAATATGTTCCAAAGGATTTTCTAATAATGGTCATCTAAGAAGGCATCTCTTGACGCACACTGGTGAAAAATCTTTTGTTTGTGAAATATGTTCCAAAGGATTTTCTCAAAATGGTCATCTAAGAACCCATCTCTTCACTCATTCAGAAGAAAAACCTTTTGCTTGTGAAGTATGTTCCAAAAGATTTTCTAATAATGGTAGTCTCAGAACCCATCTCTTGACTCATACAGGAGAAAAACCTTTTGTTTGTGAAATATGTTCCAGAGGATTTTCTAATTATGGTCATCTAAAAAAGCATCTCTTGACGCACACTGGTGAAAAGCCTTTTGTTTGTGAAATATGTTCCAAAGGATTTTCTCAAAATGGTCATCTAAGAAGGCATCTCTTGACGCATGTACGGTGACATCCTTGTGTTTCTGTAATGTGTTCCAAAGAATTTTTTAGATATTGTCAACTAGAAAGACATCTCATGGTTTATACAGGAGAAAATGATTTGTTTTTGCAATATGTTTTCCAAAATATCATCTGTTAAGCATTAATTAAAAAAAAGAACAGATAAAACATTTGTTTCATACTAAACAGATGCCTGTTAAATGTCTCTTGTATTTTTTAAATGTTAAAATTGAGTATAAACCCTGTATATGCCATTGCATTTACTGTTTACACAACTCTTTTGTTTTAGCATTTAGTCATAAAAAATGAAAAAAAATTTCCATAATTATCACAGTTGTCATTTTCATAAAAGGCAAATAACTCCAGATCTGTTCATTAGTATTTAGTAAAACTTTTTGATAGTTTTAATTTATGTTATTTTTCTGTAAAGTAAATTTTTCCTAAAATTAAAAAAATACAGTCAAAGATCTATAATCCGCACAAGTTGAGGCCAGAGGTTGTGCAGATTATGGAATTTTGCGGATTATAGAGTATAATGGATTATGCGTCATTTTATCATTCTTAGACAGCATTTTAATTCTATAATCAGTATAATATGGAAAGATAAATATGAAATCTAGTAATTAATTTAATAAATAATCTAAAAAAATGCATTTTTAAAGTTTTTTTTTTTTTTTTTTTTAATGATATATATATGTATTTAAAGAACAATAATTACATAATAATGAGATTTATTTTTAAGGAATATTTTATGGAAGAAAGTATAAAAAAAAATGATAACAAATTATGCACAAAAAATAACCAACACAAAGTAAAATAAATGGTAATTACTTCAGTATACTATAATGAAATAGTACTATGAATATTATATAAGAAATCTTTTGTTTAACAAAAATAAGTGTTGTTTGTTTCAAAACCTGAAATGAATGAATCATGAATCTTTGATGAAATGTGCGTTTTTTCGAGATTTTTTAATTGATTTCTTGCTTGTTTTGGCCTTTTTTTTTTACAAATTTCTCCTTTTTTCTGCGATTTTTCAACAGATTTTACGTTTAAAATAAGAAAAAAAAACAAATTTTTTCAAGTATCAAAATTTATGATTCATTCATTTCATCATGATTCATTCCTGTAATTTTGTTGAACGTTCGCGGAAAAATCCCGTGTAAGCGCCCCCCTCTAACTATTGTACGATTTTTCGTCACGTTTGGGGGGGCGGATTAACGATATTTTACGGTATAATATTTAGTTCTCAGCTGGTGCTGTGTTTACTATTACTCTCCTGAACTTGCACAAACTGAAATAGCTACGAATGAACAGTTGTCAATTCGAACGTTCAGTAAGATTAGGCACGTTCCGTAATACAGTTTAGTTTTTTACTGTTAATAAAATAAAAGAGTAAATAAAAAATACATGTTTTATTATGATTTTTATTACATTTTTTATTATTTGTTAAAAAAAATCATTTTTGGATCACGGATTTGTAATTTTTTTTAACTGTTTATTTCATTGTTTACATTCGTAAAGTAACTCGGATTATGGGAAAATGCGGATTATGGGTCCGCGGATTATAGATCCTCGACTGTAATCTGACCTGAAAAGGATAAATTATACCTCAATATGTTACGTGATAGCAAAAGCTTTATTCAAGAAGCACTTTTAAAAATCGGAGAGAAATATGCTAGCAATATTTTTTGTGCAAAAAAAGAAAAAAAAAATTCCTTTTGGCTAAATTTTTTTTCTTAGAAGACTTTCAAAGGATTTTTTTGAAGAATGCCTCATTATCATGTATTCTTTGCACCAAGCATGAGCTTTATATTTTTTAAAAATTAAATAAGTAATGAATTGATTACTTATTTGGCATATTTACTCAATTCATACACATGATTAGTGTAAGCAGTCGTGCGCTTTCATTTCCATCAAAATGTACTTCAATTGTTTAGGAATTAGTCAGATGGGGCAATCCCAAAATTTTCTGCTATCTTAGACACGTCAATAATTCCTGAAGAATGCAGCATAGCAGCGCTACCTGTTAAATGATATGCAACAAAATTTAATATGTACCATTTTATATCAAGTACTTAATAAATATAAAGTTTTATGAAATTCCTTGCTCTAGTTCTTATACTATGGCTAATGTGAATAATGCGACATAGCAGCGCCACCTGTTGAGCGATATACGTATAAAACTAATGAGATTTAATTTATATCAAGGTCTAACAGAATCTCAAGTTTTGGAAAATTCTATGTGTTAGTTCACGAGAAACAGCGCCTACAAATTTTTGCCACATACACACAGACAGACATTTTGTAAAAACTTGTATTTTGGGTTCTCTGACCCCTAAAATGTGAATATCCATCGAAAGTGAGATTTAGAAAATTTTTATGAATCCAATAACGAAAATTCACAATTATATAACATTCCACAGAACGCTATTTTACGATAAAAGCAATAACATCAGAAAATGTTTGGATTCAACACTAAAGTTTGATTAACGTTTGTTTTGCTGCCATCTATTTTCTGATACAAGCTTCAACACTATCTGTTTGTATATTTCCACATTTTTGTAATTCCCTCCCACAAATTTTGAGCAATCTCACTAAGAATTTTGTCAAAAGTGGATCATTTTAAATAAAAATGGATTCTGTTAAAGTCACCAATTTTAAGAAAGCTGAAAAAAAGAGATATTTTGGTGGGCATAGATTATGACATAAAAAGTAAAAATTTAAGATGTTGTCTGTCGCATAAAGTACATTCATTTGAGATATATAGATTTTCTTTTATTTGCTTATAAAATTAAAATTAATGAACAAGAATAAATACAAGAATCCAACTAAAATAAGTTACATATAATGTGTTAATTTTCAATTTCTTCTTTAAAACTATCTCAACTTGTAATATTATGTCAACTGTCTTGACTTTTCTTTTTTGTAAAAATTTATCTAAAAGTTTTAATTGTAGTGTTACTGAAATTAAGACCAGTGGCGCAGCCAAGGGGGTGGTTTTAGGGTTAAAACCCCTCCCAGAGCTAAGAAAGATCGCTGTAATTGCTGGTTATATGAATCAAAACCAAACTTAATATTTAAATGTTTTGGCGTATTTCGGAATCGACTGCTTTATTGAATCAGATTTCATTTAATAAAGTGAATCAATTAAAGGCGAAAATTCTACTTAAAATTGTTGAAGTGCATATTTCATGCATTAGTTAAGTAAAAATTGGTTATTTGAACTAAATCACTTTTCTGAGATATATTATGCTAAAAGAATGATAATTTTCGGCCACACACATGCTTTTCATGTTTAATTATTCGACAGTGAATATTCTAATTAGTACTAATTCTATTAACTGGCGATTCAAATAACCGGTAATCACCTTTATTAGAAGCACAACCCCCCCCCCCCCCCTAGAATCGAATTCTGGCTGCGCCACTGATTAAGACACAGAAAAATATCACTCAACTGAAACGGATTTATAGCACATTGGATAAATTAAATTCTATACCAGTGCTTCATTCTCAACATAAGCATGACATAATCAAAATAATTACTGCTTAATTTAATGATTTCTTTAAAAAGAAAACAAATATGGAGCAATCTTTTTAGAAAATCAATTTGTTTACCAAAGTCTTGGTCACCTATAAACTTTTTTTATTCCAGTTGAAGTTCTATAATCTGCAAGTAGGGGCCAAAGGCTGTGCGAATTATGGAATATTGTGGATTATACAATATTTTGGATTATACATAATTTTATTATTTCTATATAGCATTTTAATTCTCTAATCAGTGTAATACGAAAAGATGAATATGAAATCTCATAATTAATTTAACATGCTATCTCAAAAAATGCCTTTTTAAAGTTATTTAATTAAGAAAGTGATATATATGTGCATTTAAATAAAAATAATTACACATGTTCTGTAATACAGTTTGTTTTTAATTGTTAATAAAAATAAAAGAGTTATATTAAAAAAAAGTAGTTGTCTTAATATGATTTTTTTGTAAATTTTTTATTATTTATTTAAAAAAATCATTTTGGAATCACGAATATGTAAATTTTCTTAAATATTTATTTCACTGTTTACATTCGTAAAGTAACGCGAATTATAGAAAATCGTGAATTATCTATCCTTGATTGTATATAGATTTTTCTTTTAGCTCTCCCAACTTTGGTTGTAAAATTAAAATGAATGAACAATAATAAAAACAAACATCCAAGTAAAGTAAGTTACATCTAGAATGTTAATTTTGCCTTAATTTTCATTTTTTCCTTCAGAATGTCTTAACATGTAATATTACTTTACTACTGTCCTGACTTTTCTTATTTATAAAAATTTTAATTACTGAAATTAAGACACGGAACAATATCACTAAACTGAAACAAATTTTTAGCCTTTTTGATTTGTTATATTTTGGACCAATGCTTGATTTTCAGCATAACCACAGTAAAATAAAAAAAAAATACTGCTTAGTATAATGATTTCTTTAAAAGAATGCAAATATAAAGAAATCATTCAAAAAACCCATTTTTTAATAGGGTCTAGGTGACTTCCTTTAAAAAGTTTTTTTCATTATTTGAATATTTTAATATGCAGTAGAAGATCTAGGGGGAACTGGGGCACATTGATACACCCCCTCCACTGCTCACAGGGTCATTACAGGAAGTTTCACAACAGCTCGAAAAGGTGATGCTAGGGCACTCAACTACATACAGAAAGTCTTGGAATGATTCAGAAGTTTGATGAAATGGGACGGGTGATTTATTGTTTTTGTAGGTCAAAAGTAAATTTGAGTTGTACAATTGAAATATTATTATACAATTGTTCCAGTACTTTCAACCGAAAAGAATACTCTCCCTGGCAAGTAAAGCTACCCTTTATCAGCTCCTGATTCTTTATTGTTAGATAAATTATGAAGTGTTGGATTTAAAACTCATTTTATTCAAAATTTTTGTTGGGGGCACATTGATACAGTCTATGTCGGGGCACAGTGATACAACCTAAATCCTTTTCTAGTTCATTTTTTCATAGCCTTTTACTATTTATTTTATCATACACTCCTTAATCCAACCATTTATCGCCAAAAATTTATAATATTAGTTTTTATTGAAGTAAAATAGCTCTAATTTCTTTATATTAGAACATTTTATAGTATTTTTGAAAACAGAAGACGTAAGAAACTTATCCAACATCTAGTGGTAGTAGAAATAACAAAAGAAAAGGACGACAGCCCGGAAAATCTCAAATTTATATCGATTCTCCTAAGAAAAAAATATTTTCGACATCAGAAATGTTAAGCAGGGGAAACAAGCTGCAGAACAGCACAGGATAATTATATTATAAACAGAATAATTATATTATAATAATAATAATAATTATATTATAACAGAATCTGTTTATAAACCAATTTATAAACAGAAAACTGACAATTTTTTCATCTTTCCTAAGAAAGAAGATAATGCTGGAATTGAAATGCCAGATATGACAAAGTTACCACAGCCAACAATCAGACAAGGAACAGCCAGAACATCAGGTCATTATACATTTCATTTTGATTGTTTTAATATTGCTTACAAATAAATTGTGGGTGATTTGAATTTCTATAAATAAATATAAAATGTATTGCTAACTACTTTTCCATGAAAAATATGCATTGGTGTTATTTTGTCTTCATTTTTATCAGACATATCAAAGTGCTCCCATGAGGTGTATCAATCTGCCCCAGGGATGGGGCACATTGATACAAATGACTTTTATTGATTTTTTAAAAATTACATGCAAAAATAACATACAAAACAACGATTGTTCATTTTTATAACACATTACACAAGTTTTGCTGATGCCACATGGAAAAATAACTTGAAATTTCTTCTTTCTGGACACCAAAAAAATTCTTAGAAAAAAGCTGTACCAATGTGCCCCAGTTCCCCCTATATAATCCAAACATAAAAACCCAAAGTTGTGCACTACAATAAACTCACTCAAATCCACTCAGCTTGGGACCAGATGTTTTGCAGATTTCTGGTCGGTGCTTTTTTTACATTTTTTAAACAGTAGTTTGAATGTAATTAATAATGCAATCTGAACAATAACACATGCTACAATAGTATAATAAAATATTAAAATAAGTAATAAATTAAAAAAAGAAATATTTAGATAATTTTTAATATGATTAAAGTATTAAAAAGCGAAGGTTAAGTTAATTTTCAATGTATGATTAAATATTCATTATAAAGATGAAATGTATTTTTGCTAAATTATTCAGTGCAACTTGCCTTATAAAAATACATTACTAATTCTCATCAAAATAATAAAATAAAGAAGTTTTATTTCAGGTTTAGCCAGACTAACCAAAACAAGTTTTATACATAAACATATTAGGTAAAAAGATTGTGATTATGAGTGATATCAGCAATATCTTGAATATTTTCACAAATAAATTAGTTCTTCCTGACAAAAAACCTGACTTCAGTAATATTAACAAAAGTTACAAATTAAAATACGTATGGAATTGATATAAAGCTTAAAAAGTCAAATTTTGCCCCTATATCTGAACTGAAATCTTCATTGCTTACATCTGTAAATTATGTGTGGATTTTAGGGTTGTGGATTTGAGGGACTCTACTGCATATAGATTTTTGCATTATATAGATAAAATTTTACACATCTATAAATTTACCTCAATAATATAGATAAATCTGTCTGAAACATGTCAAAATACATTATCTGTATACTACATTCCTAAAATTGAATATAATTTTTTGTATTATGTAGATTATTCCACATTTTGTAAAAGTATACATTTTAAAAATTGTTCAAATGTACCTGGATTTAAATCATTCATTATATTGCTCATTCTCAAAAACATTTAACGTAGTATAGTAATTTTTTCGTTAAAAAGTTCTAAATTAAGCAGATAAAATTGAACTAATGCATTAAGTTTAGTTTCCTAGACAGTAGCAATTTTTACAATCTGGAAATTCAGGTGTCTTTACTTTAAAGTTCATTGTTTACATCTCAGATGTTGTGCATTACATGGAGGATTGTGTTAGATGGAATTACATTATGAAGATATTCTACTGCATTTCATTGACAAAAATGAATCTAAATTGTATTATTTTTAGTGAAATTTTGTATCTATTCCTTCCATTGCTGAAAACTTAACGGACAAATTAGAGTGTAGTGCAGTGCCTTTTTCAAGGCTTCAAGGTCGGAGCTCAACTTGGAAGATTACGGCAGAAGCAAGCAACGGCATTCAAATTGTAAATAATTTTGTTTTCATTAGTGTTAAGCAATTTATCCCTTGTATTTTTCTTGTAAGTGTAGATTTTGATATGTAATTAACAAAATTCATTATACAGCAGACTCCCTCAAAACTGCATAGTTTGGGATAAGAAATTGTGCAGATTTTAGAATTTAGCAGATTTCTGGTCAATGCTTTGTTTACACTTTTTAAACAGTAATTGGAATGCAATTAATTATGCAATTGAAATTGTAATAAATACTTATAATATAACAAAATATTAAAATAAGTAATAAACTAAAATACAGTAGACTCTCTCAAAACTGCATAGTTTGGGACAAGAAGTTGTGCAAATTTTAGAACTTTGTGGATTTCTGGTCATTGCTTTGTTTACACTTTTTAAAGAGTAATTGGAATGCAATTAATAATGCAATTGAAATTTTAATGAATACTTATAATTTAATAAAATATTAAAGTATGTAATAAACTCAAATACAGTAGAGCCCCTCAAATCAACAAAGTTTGGGAGCTGATACTATACAGATTTTAGAATCTTGCAGATTTCTAGTCATTGCTTTGTTTGCATATTTTAAACAGTAATTTGAATGTAATTAACCCTCTAAGCGTTTGTCTCGTAATATTCCATACACTAAGCTCCAGGTTTTACTGCAATATAAGCAATGTTAAGATATTATAATTCTATAAATTTAATGAATTTTCAAAGTATTGAAGAATGATTAAGACTCTCAAGGATTACATCTATATTCCTAAATAAGATTTTTTATGTAATATTCAAAGAATCATATTTTATTTGCATTTAAAACAAAATGCAGAGAAAACAACATTACAATTTTACCCATTTGCAAGACGCTTAATAAAGCAATCGAAACTATAAAAGAATGTAAAAAAATGTTAAATTAAGTAATAATCTAAAATAATAAAAATGTAGATAATTTTTTAAATATTAAAAGAAAAGATCAAGATAATAATCAATAATGTATGATTAAATGTTCATTATGTAAAATACTTTGTGTATGTTCAATGTGTACAAATGATCATTATGTAAAATGCATTTTTCCTAAATTATTCAATGAAAATTACCTCATTAAAGTAAATTACTAATTCACATTGAAATCATAAAATATAGAAGTTTTAATTCAGGTTTAGCCACACTTAATAACCAAAAAAGCTTGATTAATACATAAATATGATTGGCAAGAAGACTGTGATTACCAATAATATCAACAATATTTTGAATTTTTTCAGAAATAAATTTATACTTCATTCATGAAAAAACATGAATTGAGTAATATCAGCAAAAATTACAAATTAAAATGTATATAGAATTGATATAAAAGTAAAAAAGTCAATTTTTGTCCCTATATCTGAACTGAATGTTTCATTGTTTGTATCCATGAGCAGATTTTAGAGAGTTGCAGATTTGAGGGAGTTTACTTTAATAAAAAGTTAGATAATTTTTTTTTAAAACTTGAAAAATCAAATATTTTCTTGATTTTTTTAAAAGCCAGATTCATAATCAATAATGTATGTATAAATATTTAAAATAAAGAAGAAATATATTTTTCCTTAATTATTCAATGAAACTTGTCTCATAAAGATATAGTACAATGTCAATTCACATCAAAATCACAAAATAAGGAAGTTATTTTTCTGGTTTAGCCAGACTTATAAATAAAAAAGCTTGATTAATATATAAATATATATGGTAAGAAGATACTGATGACCAGTGATATTAGCAATATCTTGAATTTTTTCGGAAATAAATTTAATTCTCCTTCAAGAAAAAAAATGAATTCAGTAATATTAACATAAATAGCAATATAAAAATAAAAAAGTCAAATTTTGTACCTACATCAGAACTGAAAATTTTACTGTTTACATCCATAAATTATGTGTGGATTTTAGAGAGTTGTGTACTTCAGGGTTGCAGATTTGAGAGAGTCTACTGTGCTATTCAGTATGCTAAATTGTTCTTCTCTGATTGAAGACAGTGAAAATTTTTTTAAATAATGCACAATAGTTATGCGTAACCAAAAATGGATCTTTTTCTTTGTCTTGCATTTTAATAAATCTAACGAAGGAATATTGGAAATAAGTGAGTATTTTCAATATCTTTGAGTGTCACTTTATCTTATTGACAAATTATTGGATGGCTTTATGAAGAAAAAATTATTTATTAAAGCAGAATCTCAAGTCTTGAAGTAAAGGTGAAGAGTTTAATTAGAAAAGCATGAACAAGTTAATCTTAAGTCTATTTCTTGTTGGTAGAATAATCCAGGATATTAAATGTTTTTAAATGGTCTGCCTTTTCATGCGCGTAGCCAAGGGGGAGGGGGTCCAGGCAACCCCCCCACTCGTGCAGATCCAAGATTGATTATTTAAAAAAAATCAAAATTTATAAAAGTAAAAAGAAGAAAAATGTAAGCAAAGTTAGTTCAATTAGTTAATCAAAACTAACAGTCTATGTTTTGAAATGTGATAAAAGAAGAGACCTTGATTCTTTCTTTTTTTCTTTTTAAGAAAATTATTTTATTCATCATTTTTAAAACTAGAATATTTACTAGAATCTGTATTAATCACAGCAAATCAAAAAAGTTGGTTTTATAATCCCAATTTGATGTCGTTTCTTTATGGAATTTTTTTACACCTTTCTATTGCATGCATATTTCCATAAAAAATTAGAGTAAATTCTTGACAAGGATAGAAACTGCAATTTATATATTTGCTTTTGCTATCAAATGTCTAGATAGGAGCAAAAAAAAAAATTGAAAGGAAATACAGATGTGAAACGATAATTCCACCATGTGATTAGCCTGGAGAACGGAGGGGGTGGAAGGTTGTACAAATTAGAGATGAGACAGGCTCAGCCCCAGCACGAAAGCCCGGGTCCGAAGCGGGCACGGGCTCTATTTTTATTTTAGTGTTCGGGCCCGTGGAGGGGGGGGGGCTCGGGCTCATCTTTCTGAGAATTAAAAAACATTTATGTGTAGAAGCGATTGAAAGAACTACTATTTTCCTTTTAAAATTATTTATTCTTTTTCAAGTCATTTCAGTGTTATTTTGATCAAAACGAAAGAAAAATAAAAATAATTTTTTTATATATTTCAATAGTTGATTGTTGCTTCAAAAGAAAATTTGTGATGTATGGAGATTTATTTCTACTGCATTTCCGTCGACGATTAATTGATAAGGCGCCTATCAAAATAATCATAAATAATAAATTAGCTTCTGGTTGGATTTTCGTTTGAGGCAGAGGATATTTTTTAATACGATCGTTTATTTATTTATTTTGTTAGAGAATGATTTCTTCGTTTTTGATTCAGACTAGATGCTTGAAGTTTGCAAATTATTTGATTGTGCACGAATCATAATCGTTCTTCATATGATAACAGCATTGTGATTTTTTTTATCTGTTTGTCATCATGAATTTCGCTTATGCTGAGGATTTCCCTTCGTAAGTAAACATATTTTACATGTTATTCCGATTGAAAACATTCGATTAATGTTTCTTCTTTTCCCATAAAAACAAAGGAACTTTAAGATAACTGTATTTACAACTGAATTGTTAAGAGAATTGTTTACAACTGAATTGTTAAGAAAATTGTTTATAACTGAATTGTTAAGAGAAATGAATTGATTATAGATAAATGTACAGGGATGTAGTGGAGGGTATACTGGGTATACGCCGTATATCTTCTGGATTTTTTTTTAAGGAACACCGTATAACCTTCTGTTTCTCATAAAACCCATAGGATGTTCTCTCTAGAGTATACTTTGTGCCTTGAACATATACCCTTTGCGTCGATCGTGTAACCTGTGGTTTTTTTTACGGCTATTTTATAGGAAATTGAAAACGTTTTTTGATTTTCATTTTTTGAAACTTTTCTTCAGCACACAAATAATAATTTCTATAAATACTATCCATTTATTCATTACACTTCTTTAATATGTCCATCAAATTTTCTTGTTAAAGGACAAGAAATATGGGAATCATTTTAGGTATGAAGGATATTTTTATTTGATACCAAATTGCTCTTTTCATAAGCTTGAATTAAAATTTTTATTTAATAGTAAATTTTATAAGAAATTTTTTTAAATGGGATATCACATTTAAAACAATTTTTAAATATCATTAAATCTTTTATTTATTTATTTATTTATTTTGGTTTTTGTTGCTCGGATGGGCTCGGGCTCCAATGTACTAAAAATCTTTCGGGCGCGGGTTTCAAAAATCGATCCCGAACTCATCTCTAGTACAAATCTGTGCTTCCTCTGAAAATAAGAAATGATGCTATGCAAAATTCAAATTAATATGGAGGTTGGTTTGTTGGTTTGCTAAATTTCGTTTTTTGGGATCATATTTTGACATTCGTACGGGCTCATTTTTTTTTAACTGGGAAATTTTATTTATTCATGAGTAGAAAATATAAGAGATATTTTTCACTTTAAATTGCATACTACAAGTTATTTTAATGCTACTTTGATCAAAATGACGGGGGAACTAAAGTCGTGCTTATTTATTTTAGTATTTCATTGCTGTTTGAAATGAAAACTTGTGATAATTACAGATTTATGTTTACGGATATCTTTATTTTATATCTATCATGTATTATCTATGTTTATATATCTTTTTCTTATCCATTAGCAGCGTCGTACGAAAGGGGGAGCGTAGGGGGCAGCTGCCCCGGCGTGGAACTTTAAGGGGTGCCAAATTTATACTCCAACGTCATTTTTGGCCTGTTACAAGAAAAAGTTGGGCGGAGGGGGCGCCAAATTGTAACTTTGCCCCGGGCACAGCTTTCTCTTCGCACGCCCCTGTCCATTAGATTTAGTTTTAAGCAACTTCTCATCCTTCTTCACGCAATGAAAAATTACGTTTGGGTCTTTTTTAAAAGAAGTTCCACACAATTATACCTTCCGCGAAAACCTGTCTAAAACGGAAATTTGATAGGTTTTATGGGGTTCCGTTTTATTAGGTTTTATTACATAAGATGTTGTTCGTATCCAACATGTTCAGGTTAAAAAATTTGGGCATCCCTCCCCCCCGTTCAAAAAGCTGGCTACGCCTATGCTTTTGGTTTTTGTCAAAATTGATCTTGTATTCTAAAAATCTTAAAACAGGAATCGAAACGCCTAGTACCTTTAAAAAAATATGCATCTTGTGATGAAAACTTCAATTATTCAGATTTCCACTTGTACAACTTTCTAAAAATTCAGATTTTTTACAATTTTTTGTTAAATGTATGCTTTTCCCATTTAAAAGCATTGCAGAAAGATCGACTGATTGCCTACCATCAACGGTGGTGTCCTCAAATATTTAGAAAAATCGCATTGTAAAATTTTAACGTAATATTCCCCTCTTGTCTCTTACTCCGTGATATTCTCTTTCGAGTGAAAATAATAAAGATACTATGTAAAATTTGCTATATATCATGTAAAAAATTGTTTAACAAGCTAAAGGTTACCTTTTAAGGTTAAATTTCTGAAAAACTCGATGAGGTTAAAATATCATTGTTATAAAGTAAATGTAATACTTTAAGGAACCTTCTACATTGCCATAAAAATTTCTTCGATAGCTTCTTTAAAAAAAAAAAGTCATATATGGCTACCCTAAAACTTTCTTCTATCTTATGTATGCTAATACATCCTGAAAATACAGTGCCACCGGTTAGGTGGTTTATGCCAAAATCTAATCAGCAACAACTTATGTAAATTCTTAACTGATTCTGAAATTTGATGAAAATCCATGCATTAGTTTTTGAGATAGAGCTATTGCAAAATCTTTTTAAAAAATAAGCAAAAATGCGCCACATTTTGTGTGATTTACACAAAAAACTAATAAAGATGATTTTTTTTTTAGCAAAATAATTCTGAAGTTCGATGAAAATCCATGCATTAGTTTTTGGCATACCTTTAATGCAAAACTGTGAAAAATGCAGCATAATCATGCCATCTGTTGGGTGATTTACACAAACAATATTAATCTATATTCAGAATAACTAAATCTAAAGTATAAGTAAGTTGTGGGCATTAGTTTTTTAGTTAGAGCTATTGTTATAATCACGAATAATGTTCCATGGAAGCGCCACCTGTTGAGCGATTTGCACTAAAAAATAATCTGCACCATGTCATATCAAGTTCTAACCAGGGATGTAGTGGAGGTTATACGGTGGTATACGCCGTATACCTTATGGATTTTTTAAGGAACACCGTATATCCTCTGTTTCTCAAGAAAGCTAATAGTATCTACACTATGGTATAAAGTATATCCTCTGCCTTGAGCATATACCCTCTGAACCCTCTGCCTTTAGCGTATACCTTCTGCTCAGAGGGGATCCCTTTGTATTTCTTACAACTACATCACTGATACTAACTAAATCTAAAATTTTGTAAAATCCATGCATCCTTTCTTGAGATATGGCTATTGTAGAAATTGTAAATAATGCAGTAGTGCAGCGTAGCCTGTTCAGCGATATACACCAAAAACTAATCAGATCTTGTTTTAATCAAGTTAAGTTTTGTGAAATTACCTGCATTAGTTCTTTAGATAGAGTGCCAGCAATTTTTGTGTCACATACAGACAGACAGACACATTTTGTAAAACATGTTTTTCAAGTTCTCTGTCCCATAAAATGTGTCAATCTACAAAAACCGGATTTCAAAAATTTTCACGAATCCAATACTTTTTTCTTGTAAAAAAAAAAGAATTTTTAATCTAAGTAGAAATTGAAATGCACAACAGTATCCCTAAACATGAAATAATTTGAATTACTTTTGATTAGAGAAATTTTGCTTGGTAATTGATGCTCAATGTAACCAAGATATGATTAAAATAATTGTTGTGCCACTCATCATAAAATTATTTAATCCAAGGGATAATATTACAATTTAATACTATCCTATCAGATATGCAATTCAAAGAAAATTTAAGTTAAGAGCTAATACAGAGTTAATAATAATCTTAATTTTTTTAAACTGCTAGTCTATTTAACTAAACAGGACTTAATTATTGTCTAGAAAGAAAGAAAAACTTAATGGACTGTGGTTTTGAAAGAAACAATTATTTTAAAGGTCTTTGAAATAAAATACATACTTACAAGTGTTGCAAACATTTACATTCTTTCTTTTTTGCAAATCTCATTTTGTAATATATCTTTAAAATGATGTCATTTTACACGAATGCCAACATCTCTTAATTATTCTGGTATCTGAACCAAGACAGATATGTTCCCAAGCAAAACTTTATTGAATAAACTATTTTTAAAAGAAATCTGCTATGTACCATGTGAAAAAAGGCAGATATTCTGATAAACACACTCCAGTATTTGAACGTGTTTGTCTCAAATCAGATTCCAGAATATTTAAGAGATGTTGGTATCTTTGTGTTATCATGTGCTTTCTTTATTGTCTTTGTAGCTGTTCATTTCTTTCACTTTACTTTTCTTAATGCAATGATCCCTTTTTAGTTATTCAAAACTACCGTATTTTCGGGTGTATAGTCTGCGGCTTATACAAGAAAAAAATATTCCAAAAAGCCGCTGCGGCCTATACAAGAAAAAAAACCTTCCAAAAAGCCGCTGCGGCTTATACACGGTGCGGGTTATACAAAGATTTTTTTTTAATTGGAAATCGTGATATTTTTTCTACAATTTTTAAACCTTAAAAAATTTGAAAAAAAACATTGAAATTTGTAAATTTTTTTCGCTATGCCGCAAAATTTAGAGAGTTCTCTCATGTTTGTAAAGGCTTTTTTTTAATGCTTAAATACAGTTATTTCTGAATTTGGAAGAACTGTCGCAGTCGCAACTATCGCCAAGTATTGCACTGATAAATGTATAATAGCCATTGTGTTTGTAGAGTACAAAATCCAAAATCCGGAACCCTTCTAATCTCGATAAGTCTGAATTTAAGATCATTTTTAGTTTATTTTTCAAAAAAATAATCTACTGACCCTGTTGCAAAGAACAAAAAAAAGTGCGTGATTTATATCATTTCGGAACGATTCAGAGCAGTCGTTCTTTTTCGAAACGATTCCGATGAATCGTTCCTTTAGAGAGTCGTTTCATTTCGGAAGGAGTTCAAGGAATCGAACTTTTCCGGAGTCGTTTCATTTCAGATAGAGTCCGAGGAATCGTTCCTTTTCGGAGTTGATACCTTACCCTGTTGCAAAGAATTAAAAAAGTGCGTGATTTATGTCGTTTCGGAACGATTCAGAGCAGTCAGTCTTTTTCGAAACGATTCCGAGGAATCGTTCCTTTACACAGTCGTTTCATTTCGGAACGAGATCTAGGAATCGAACTTTTCCGGATTCGTTTCATTTCAGATAGAGTCCGAGGAATCGTTCCTTTTCGGAGTTGGTGCATTTCGGATCGATTCAGAGGATTCGATCCTTTTGGGAACCAATGATTTAAGATACGTATACATTTTATGTCCGAAATTTTGAAAGTGTCACCGATTTTTTTTTAATTTTCGGAAAAATTAAAAAAATACATCACGCTTGTTTGAAAAAAAAATGAGCATAAACGCCGCATCGCTTGAACTTTTATCTTAGCCGAGCCAGCGGCTTGGTTGGTAGCGTCAGCTCCTCCCACACCGCTGGACCCTGGGAGCTGATTCTGGCCTAAGCGGAATATAACTACACGGAATCAGTCGCTCCCGTAATCCATACCGATTTTTAATCCGTCGCGATTCTGGCCTGAGAGCGGAATTTCAAGCAACCTTTAACCCCTCCCTTTCAAGGTGAACCAGTTTCGACCAAGGACACACGTAGTTTGTTTATTTACAGGGGATCAAAACACGTGTGTTTGCAAGTAGCAAGCTCTTTAAAAAAAGCCCGCAGTATTATTAAATACCTGTAAGGGAATGATATAATACCGCTATAAACAGTATAAAAAGTTTTAACAGGTGGGATGAGTTATAAGTAATTTTCGAAGTTTTAAGATACAATTATAAAATTTAATTGTTATTTAGAGAAAAAATTAAGATATTAAAAATAAAACATCTTGCAATAACAATTTTAGATTAGCTCAATTTTTAATATTCTAAAAAATATATTTTAATACGATTTTTTTTCTCTTTTTTTTTCAATGTAAGCTTCAACATACAAAATATATGTCAGCGAAAAAATTGAAAACTTATTTCACTCATTTACAATTATAAAATTTTTATTAATATTAAAATTAAAATCAAGGAATTATTTAATTAAAAACTACTTGTAATTATTCTTTTGAACTAATACAGTGGATTTTAATCTTCTCAAATATACATTTAAAATAATAAAATAATAATAATGTGAGTATACTTTATTAAAATAACAATTTTAATTCGAACTTTTTTTTTCAAGTTTTATAATACAAGCTATAATAGTCCAATAATTGAAAAAGCATGCTTCATCATATGTTGTACTTATAATTACAAAATTCTTATTGTTACTTAACCCTTTATCTACCGATATTATTTAAACAAAAACTATTTGTAACTATACTTTTCGATTTCAATAAATTTTAATTTTCTCAATAATATATTTTAGCATTTTTTTTCTTTTCTTAAATACAAGTTGTGCCAGTCAAATAATAATGGTTTTTCTATATTTAGAGTAAAATCAAGGTATTATTTAAAGAAAAACTATTTATAAGCACTTTTTTGATTTAATGCAATCAGTTATAATCTTCTCAAAAATATATTTTAGCTTAAAGTTTTTTTTTTTTTTTTTTTTTAAATACAAGCTTTAAAATATAATTTATAAAATACGAGCTATATCAGTCAAATATAATTGGAAAATTAGACTTGTTATAATTATTTTACATTTACAATTATATATTTTTTTACTGTTTCGTTCAAAATAAAGGAATTTTTTAAGCACAAACCCTTTGTAATTACGCTTTTGTTTTACCCCACAGTAGCCGAAAGGTTCTGAGCACGAAACTTGTCGACGGGAGGTGCTAGGTTCGAACCCAATCGCGCCCGTCGGCCTAATCGCTGGGGATTTTTCGTGATTTTCCATGCGTAAATAGGGTTAGATCCCCTAAGAAAGACCCCCAGAGAAGGCACTCCTTCACTTAGGGCATATATTCCTCGTGAAAAATCTCCGCCCCACCTAATTGATTTAATTTGTTTTTTTTTTAATTATTTAATCGCTGAAATGATATTTGTTTTTATTAATGTTCTCAAAATATTTTTCTTTGAAAAATAGTAAGGATACAAAATTAGACTTACAAGAGCACTGAAAAAATGTATAGTTAAATTTCTCGCGAAAAAGAATTTTGTTCATATTTTGCCATCTGCCTTAATGTCTTGAATTGATAAAACACCTTTACTAAAGTGTATGCTTTTCTTAAAATTGTTTTATGCACTTTGAATAATTAGCAATTCCAATGTTATTTATAGTAAATACAACAAAAACATAGAAGAATATAATTTAATAAAATTATTTATAAAATATAATTCTAATAATTTGAAAATTTTGCTTAGAAAAACATAATTTAATTTTGAATTATCTTTAATCATTTGCTCCCCCCCCCCTCTTATTCTTCCCACACATGTACACACTAAGAAAAGAAAATTATATGCGTTATTTTACTAAAAAATTTTTGAGCCCACTCAATATTTTTGAAAAGTTGGCGCTGTTGTTTTGATACCTCATTTTTACCTTACTACAAATATATCGCGAGATATTGTTAATTCTGTTAATAGATCTAGCGCAATTACCCATACTTAACAAAAACTTTAAACTGATTTTATTCCCCTGTTCATATTTTTATAACTTGCTTGTTTGATAAACACTAATGCTTTTTTTTCTTATGTAGATAGCGTTTTTATTTATTTATTTTTATTTATTTATTTATTTTATTTTATTTTTTTACTTCATGAGGTATTTAATATTTTTGTGTAAGCACTCTTTTTGATTTAGAGCAATAAGTTATACTCTTCTCAAAAATATATTTTAGCTATTTTTTTTTTTTAATACAAACTTTAAATTATAATTTTTAAAATACGAGCTATACAGACAAGCATAATTTGAAAATTATGTTTGAGTTTTTATTATTTTACATTCACAATTATATATATTTTATTGTTTAGATCAAAATAAAGGAGTTTTTTAAGAACACACCATTTGTAATTACACTTATGTATTCTCTGCCGAGAGGTTCTAAAAACGAAACTGGTAGACGGGAGGTGCTAGGCTCGAACCCAATCGCGCCCGTTGGCCTATCGTTCGGAATTTTTAGAACCTTGGTTTACCATGCGTAAATACGGCTTAGGCTCCCAAAGAAAGACTCCCACAGAGGGCACTCCTCCACTTAATGTCTATATTCTTCGTGAAGAAACGCCGAAAACACAGGTGATAATGAATAAATAAAATAATGCACTTTGTAAAAATCATCATAAATAAAAAATAAAGGAGTTGCTTTATTTTTATTTATGGTGATTTTTACAAATTATATTATTTTATCTATATTCCCCGTGTTGATAAATGGCCGTCATAAACACAATCAACTAACCTACACTTTTGTATTACTCTGATAAGTTTTAATCTCAAAATATATATTATTATATTTTAGCATAAAAGAATAAATATATGTATTTAAATACACGTTTTAAAATACAAACAGCTTTAACTCAAATAATTAAAAAATATGCTACAATCACAATTAGTTTATATTAAATTGAAGCTAAAATTACTTCTACTGATGAACATAACAAAACTGAAAACAAAAATACTAATAATAGAATGCGAATATATATTTAATAAAAAATAAGTCTCTATCTTCACATAGAAGATCTGCTAATATAAACGCCGCCATCTTAAACCGACATAGATAGTGGGTTTCCGGCTGCCTATAGCAGTCGGAGGAATTACGAGAAAACAAGCCCGTCAAACCGGAGAGGATTCCGAGACGATAGGGGCAGAATTAGAAATTATCACTTCGTCGGAGGATTTCGAGAAAGTCGTCCGATCCGACAGGGGCAGAATTCGCCCACAAGCCAGGTTAGCTGAAACTCTTGTGAAACCGAGAAAAAGAAAACCTTGATTGCGGTATTTTTGTTTTTAATGAATGGTATTCTGTAACAATTGCTAATTTTTAAAATCATTTTACTGATCTATCTCCTTTACTTAACTAAATGAATAATAAGACATGTTTTTTTAGTCTTTCTTCGACTGAAAATTTTACAACTTGCGATTTGATCGTATGATGATATGACATATTATTCGCGATTGCAATAAAATGCTCGCCCTCTAGTGGTCTAAACGCGAATTACAACAACACTGCTTCTTTCATTGTGTTACCATTGCGTTGTGCCTGTCAACTATCGTTTAGGGAATTTAATTGTGGATAAATATGAATAAAGCTCCAAAAAAAGACAACACTTATTGTTGTGTCCTGCAATGCAATTCTAGAGGATCGAAAAATCCGGATTTAAGTTTTCATTTATTTCCGAATGAAAAATATACGATGCCTGTTGTCTCTGCAAACGGAAACAAAACTATGGGGAGCAGGAAATCTGAATGGATCCGAATATTAAGAATTGGAAAAGAAGTTTCTAATAGAATGACAGTATGTTCTAAATATTTCAAGTCCAGCGATTATACTTTAGCAACTAAGTTTTAAAAAATCATTTGTTTAATTTGCCATAGATTGACATGTAATGTGACATACATCACTTGTGAACAAAACCCCTGGCTATTTACGTTACTTAAATACTTTGTAACAGATGCCGATCGAAAGACAGAATGCAATTATTTGATTTTTTTTTTTTTTTTAATATTTGCATTTAATTTGCTTTATATCTGTAAGAAATTCAAACATTAAAAACTAATCTTTTACAAAACTACAGCTAATATTACATAGTGTATGCTTTAACATATAGTACACATTATTTGTGTATTTTTAAAATATTAAAAGCAAATTCGTTTTAAATTTGAATAAAAAGAAAAAAAAATGAATATCACCTTAAAGTGGATTTCTTTGTAAATCTAATGACAATCTAAAAGTGACATAGTGAAAGTTATGCACTTAATATATTCTTCAAAATATTATTACGAGAAACTATGTTCAAAAAAGAAAAAGTGCATGATATTATTTAATTTGAATGTTTTTTATTTAGTAATATATTGACAGATAAGATCACCCAACATAATTTCTGGTCAGCAATTTTCGGTAAATAATTGGTCACTGTACTTTTGGGTGTTTAAAAATGCCCCCACCAAAATAAAAACAAAAAATCATTGAGATATTCTAAACTATCTTCCTTAGAACTAATCATTTAATTGAACAATTAATACTACTAATTTAATTTGGAAAAAAAAAATTGATTTGAATCTGCTTGCTAGATATTTTGTAAAATTGCATTGGTCTTAGTTCTGACACATTGTTTTCAAAGATCTTTGTCACAACTTAATTTTTCTTAGCTCTATTTTTTGTTAAATTATAAATTACTTTAGCTATTAAAAATATTCTTGAAATTTCTTATGGTAATAATAATAATTTTCAAAAGTTGATCAAATATTTACCTATATATCTTTGGTAAATTTTGGTCGCCGGGGTGATCCATGGTCAATATTTTTCTTATTAAATAGCTTTATATTGTCATATGTAGTAATTTTAATTATCCACACCCTTTTTAGCATTAATTGTAAAGATACCTGTAACCGCTCTGTTCACCACAAATTTAGTTAATTGTAGTTCTTAATAAAGTAGGGTCATCTGTGATAATTCTTGAAACATTTTTGCTTCTATTATCAAAATAACAAATTATCAAACTGTAAAAAAAATCTGAACCCTTTGCTTTGAAATATATGCTGTAATTATTCATATAATTCAAATTTTATGTTGGAAAAAATATATATATTCAAAATTTTTGCAAAAAAAAAATTAACTTTTAATCATTTTACAAACATTTGTGTCATTTTTATTTATTTTTTTTTAAATTATTTATTTAAATTATGAAATATCACAATCTTTCGAAGTATTTATAAAAATTTTCTATACTATATAAATAAGACTTATATGAGCAAGTCAAACTAAGCTCCATATATGTGAGGTAAATGTCAGTGCTTAATGCAATTTTACAAAAATTGGATGTTGATGATTTTAGACCAGGAATACCCCCAGGTGAAGGTAACCCTACCATATGTGAATATTTTTAAAAATTTATATGTCTTAAAAGTTTTAAAAAAGAAAACTTAAAATTATATTCTTGCAGCAGAATTTTAATCAAAACACAGTTTGAATAAATTGAATTGAAAAGTCAATTCTTTATTAATCTAATAACATTGTTAAGAATATAAGAATCTATATTAACAATTTCGAAACTTTGCTGTCATATAACTTATCTTAATATCATAAACCTGATTTAGGGCAGGGCACAGGCACAGGGCCCCAATTTTCAAGGGCCCCCCAAATGCTGCTGAAAGGTTTTCAACTATTGTCCAAAATCAATACAATTGCTTACAAAATCTAGTGGAATTTTACATTTCATTCTACTGTGTTCATATTTTATTTTTACAACGTTGTGTATTTTGGTTGAAACATCCGTATTTAATCACTTTATTATAGTGAATATTTTCTTTTATCTTTATCACTTTATAAATACATTGTATTTTTAATTTTTATTTAATCATGTTCCTGTTCTTGTCAAATTATTTGGGGTTGGTGAGTGCAGTTCATAGGCGGTAGAGTCCCACAATATTTTAAATAACTATAGTTTGGTATTGCGGAATATTTATGATTAGTTGTTGCATACTTTATCATTCTAGACATATAAACTTGCGTAGCAAAAGATAATTATCCATACACAATTTATTGTACTATTTCTACTTATTTAGATTTCATATTTTGAAATAGTTATTTAAAATGCTAAATAAATGATTATCATATTTAATTTTTTTATTGGTATTTAAAAGTGATTCAATCGTGGTTATCTTAATAAGTAACTTTTTTTTCTTTGGGGGGGGGGGGAATCTCAATCTTTTAGTAAGCAACTTTCCAAGGGCCCCCCCCCTATAAGCATCTGTGCCCAGGGCCCCCAAATTTGTAAATCGGTCCCTGATCATAAACATCATCAAACTTTTAAATTGAAGTGTAAAAGTCAGGAACTCTGATCACAATATTGCTCTGGCTCATACAAAGCAGGCAGTCGCCTTGGCTGCAGAAATTTGAGGAAGTGTTACTACCAACGTTGATTTTTTTAACCTTTTTTTTCATGGAAAAAAATTGTGTAATAGGGTAGATGTGCTAGTAATGGACACCCTTATGGCTCCTGTCTGCATCTTGTGCAGCGTTCACTAGCTAATGCTATTCTTATTAGGAAGTTATTTGCTAATATCTCATTTGTATTTCAACATTTTTAAATAATTCTTTTTTTCGTTTGATGGTTGAATTGAAGTGCATCTCTACATCGCGTCTTTTTTACTTTTTCAATTTGAGTTGCAGATATTTCTTATAAAGTTAGTTTCATTTTCAAAAGTGATTATGAAAAATTTAGCTAAAATCGGGTTTTTAAATTTTTTTCTCCAAGATATGACTTGGCAGATCGATTGAGTTTTAACTAATTCTGGAATTTCAGCTGTGAACTCAATGACGTGGTTGTCTGCACTCATACCTCTCAGTCTATCTGACTGTATTTATATATACAGTAGACTCCCTCAAATCTGCAACCCTAAAATCTTTTCTCTGAAATCCGCATATAATTTATGGATGTAAACAATGAAACATTCATTTCAGATATAGGGCAAAATTTGACCTTTTTAGTTTTATATCAATTCCATAAATGTTTTAATTTGCAATTTTTGCTCATATTATTGAATTCATGTTTTTTCATGAATGAAGAATAAATTTATTTATGAAAAAATTCAAGATATTGCTGATATCATTGACAATCACAATCTTCTTACCAAATATTATGCATTAATCAAGTTTTTTTTTTTTTTTTTTTTTTTTTTTTGTTATTAAGTCTGGCTAAACCTGAAACAAAACTTCCTTATTTTATTATTTCAGTGTGAATTAATAGTACCTTTATGAAACAAATTTCAATGAATAGTTTAGGAGAAATACATTTTATGTTTATAATTGGTACTTAATCATATATTATTGAATATTATCTTGACCTTTGCTTTTCATACTTTAATCATTTTAAAAATTATATAAATTTTTATTATTTTAGTTTATTACTTATTTTAATATTTTATTATATTGTAAGCATTCATTATAGTTTCGATTGCATTTTTAATTGCATTCAAATTACTGTTTAAAACAATGTAAAAAAAACAATGACCAGAAGTCTGTAAAATTTCTAAAATGTGCACAACCTCTGGTCCCAAGTTGTGCGGATTTGAGGGAGTCTACTGTATTATAATGTTTGGCTGTATTAATATACTTGATGTACTTCATATGTTTTTAAAACTAAGAAAATTGTGTACATATCCTTTTTTAGCTAGTATCTCTCAACGACCGAGACTCAAACCGTATGCAGTTCCAAGTTGCTTTCTACCAGTTCTTTCAGTAGACAAGCAAATGAACAGAGTAGAAAAGAAAGTTAAAGCAGCAGAAAGAGAACGTCGCTATGGAGAAATAAATCGGTAAAAATGTTTTTTATATATTTCTGATGTAATAATCATTCAAGATTTAACTTAGGAGTGTATGATAATTGACACTGGATTAAAATTAATAATTACAAAACATTTAAATACAGTAGATCCTCGATCCATCATTTTTTAAGGGGTACAGGGAACAAAAAACCGATGAATACTGGAAAACGATGAGATGCAATGTATACAGCATACTAATTAATATTAAATTTTGCTTACTAAACTCTAAAAAAAATAAATCAAAGTTATAGAAAATTTATATTTATCTAAAAATATCATTAATTTTGTTTGGTTGCTCATTTTTTTTTAAATCAAAAAATTATTTTTTAATATATACAACTTTTTTTCTGGTCATTTTCCGTAATATCATACATGCATATAAAAAAGTCCACACAATTTCAAATGTCGTAATTGTAAGACAGAATTGGCACTGGTGGCTCAGTTTCCTCGGCATGAACGTTATCCTCTTCTTTACTGTTATTTTCATTTTTCGCATTACCACACATTTTTCCTATGTTTAGGACATCACATGTCACAACATCTTGATCAATAGGGGCAAAAATCGCATCCTCTGCTATATACAACCACTCTTCATTTCCATTATTATCACCATCATGAACACAAACAGCACAAATAAGTTATTTTCGGAGAAAAGAACTAATTCCAGTTCATGTGTCATATGGATTCGCATGACTTTCATTTTCATTGATGGAAGTGGGAAAACGATTTTTTGAAGAACAATTCTTGCGAGGTACGTTAACATTATTCAAGTATAATTTGTGCAGGGACTGTAGAAATAAAACTATCAATGCGGGAACAAATAGATCAGAATTTCGCTGTATATAGAAGTAATTAGCTCCATTTACCTTTTACATTATACTAACAGCCTTTGGCGACCAGTTTTTTTTTTCTTTAAGTAATGTATCATGTTACTTTTATTCACAATTCAATTTAATTGCTCAATCTTTCACCAAATCGGAAGATTCTGATAAAGAAATTAAGAAATCTTTTATGTTAGTTCTTTTAGTTACATGTGATAAATTGCCAAACATTGTTTCCTTCCATCACATTATTTTGTATTCCATTAAAAATATTATCCTTTCACTCACTCCATTTAAAAATGTTACTTTAATTTAAAATTAAAACATCTAAAATTCCTGGCTTTAACATCTTTCTGGTTTTTTTAAACGAAAAGAAAAAAAATAATGCCATGATACGTAATTTGAACTTCAAAACATTGTTTTTATTTTCCATGCAAAATTTTAAAAAAATGCTTGGCAAGTTGAAAAGTGGTATTATCAAGATTTGAATCTGGCTAACATAAAAGTTTCAGAAATTGACCATGCACATTTGGCAGAGCTTACAATATTTTTCACAAGTATTGCGATATTTGATTGCCCTTTGGTTAACTCTTGTGGGGGAAATCAAGAAGCAGATTAGCTTTAATTTATTGTGACATTGTACAGCGTCAGAAGTACTTATCCATTCTTTGCAATCATGACAACTTTTATGTAATTTTTTTCGAAAAGAAAATTTTAATTTTTTTTTTTCAAAATTAGAACTTTGCATATGAAAAACAATGCAATCAGCTCGTAATTATTTATGACAATCACATGATTTGGGCTATTATAATATAGATGAAATTATGTCATTAAAACTATATTTGGCAGTTTATTACCTGTGCCTCGCTAACATTAAAGTGCCAAAATAGTCAGCTGACATAAAAAGTGAAGCAGTCAACACAGAACTGTTGATGACGGTCTCATGACATAGGCTTTTTTTATATAGATGAATATTGTTTCTGTGTACATATATCTTATACATTCTTATGGTTTGTTACTGATATGACGACAATTATTACTCAAAATTTACCATTCAAAAATTGCAAATAACCACTTTTGTTCATACAGTGCTCAGTAAAAGTAATTTGTAGTTATTTTCCTGTAAATATAGAGATTGTCTATACTTTTGCCACATTGTTAATTTCAGTTTTTTTTGTCATTATATACTATGTAAAATGTAAAATTTATTGTTTGGGAATAAAGGATAAGTTAGAAGTAATGTGTGACAGATGAATTACAAAAATTCGGTACATACTTCTGAATATACAAGCTTAATCAATCATTCTCTAAACTTTTGCTGATCACTGTATGCTGCCATCAACAATATAAGTAAATGATATACTGGAACAGACAGAATGCGCGAAAGTTCATTACTAATTTCTAAGATACTTTAAATAATGTTAACAGAAGACTTATTTACTGAATTATATTATTGAGGCAATTTTTAGGCCGAATATATTTTCAACATAAAATAATGCTTTCAAAAATTTATTGATTTGCATATAAATAATTTTTTTTAAAGAAAATACATTGTATTTATGAAATATACAATAATTGTACATACCATACTTTGATTTTAGAGGGAAAAAAATTATTATTCAGCAACCGAATGTTCGGCTTTAACTTGAGCGAATAATTATTTGGCCAAACCAAGATTTGTTGCATCCCTTACCCAGAACAATCATGGATTTTGGTTCCTTCCCCAAATTAAATTTACAAAGATAATTTTACCAAGTATGGCACTGAAAAAATATGTGGCCTTAATAAAAGATAGGTTTGTTAACTTAACATGTATAATTATTGAAAATTGAAAAAAATTCCATTTCTTTCCCAGTCATTTTACTTTATCTAGGATAAATTTACTCAATTTAATTTATTTTTATGTATTTATATGCATAATAAATTTTAACTGATTGGAGCTTTTTTACCTAAAATCTGGAATGACCTGAGAAAGATAGAAAAACCATCCCTATCCCATTAAACAATATAACTTCTTTTTTTTTTACTTATGGAATTATTTTGTTTATTTCAGGAAAAAAGAAAATTCACTAGTGAATATTGACAGTGCTGAGCCAGGAAGTTCTGAAAATTCTGAAATGATTGATGACTGCCTCTGGGACGACGAAAATACAGATGTAGAATCTGAAAAAGCAGCTGTTGAAGCTTTGTTGATGTTAGATAGTCAGGAAAGCCTTGTTGGTACAGCAGATAAGGCAACACAAGTTGTCAGCGGTGATATTCAGTTGCCTTATCTGATACAATCAACAAGGCTGACTGACAAACAGCTAAACTCGTTAACTGGCTTACCCAGTTTGGGTTTATTGAACAAATTTGCTGAAGCAATATCTACTTTAGTGAAATTTTCAAATAAACATATTTTGCCAGTTAAAGAGAGGATTATCTTAGTCTTCATGAAGATTAAGTTGAATATATCTTATTCATGTCCATCGATCTTTTTTGGTTGCACAGTAAAAACAATAGGTAACATATTTTCAGATATTGTTCCCATACTTACAACACTTTTAGGGAAAATGATAGAATTTCCAGAAAAAGAAGTCATTTTGGCAAATATGCCAAAATGCTTCAAAGGTTTCCCAGAAACACGTGTTGTTCTGAATTGTACAGAGATATCTGTACAAAAAGTGAAATGTTTGAATGAGAGGATTGCCACATACTCTCAATACAAAGGTGATAATACAGCAAAATACCTGATTGGCACTTCACCAGGAGGTGTCATCATCTTTGTCAGCAAAGGCTATGGTGGCAGAGCTTCTGACAAAGGAATATTCAATTCTAGCCAACTGATTGAGATGGTAGAGCCGTGCTTAGATGCCATCATGGTCGACAAAGGGTTTTTAATTGATGACATGTGCCAGGAAAATTGCATAAAATTGATACGGCCACCTTTTTTTGACCAAAAAAAATAACAACGTTGTCTCCTTCCGATAATAAATTAACAAAAAAAATTGCTGGTGCTAGAGTACACGTCGAAAGAGTTATTCAACGTATGAAAACTTTTCGGTTGTTACAAGGAAGGATTCCTTGCAATTTATTTGGCATGATAGATAAAATTGTTATCATCGCAGCGGGGATAACAAATTTGAGTTCCCCTGTACTTCACGATAACAAATTTTAAAAATATTAAATTCACCATTAATTCTACAATTATAATCTGTAATATATTAAATTTCAGTTTCTTCCCCAACATAACTTTTAAAATAGAAAGACTTTATCTAAAATATATACATTTCATTTAAATTACATATACTGTAGACTCCTTCAAATTTGCAACCTTAAATTCATTAAACTCCCCAAATCTATACATCATTGCAAATGTAAACAATGAAACTTTGAGTTCAGATATAGAGACAAAATTACAGACTTTTCTTTAATTTATATATCATTCCAAATATATTTTAATATGTAATTCTATTTAATATGATTGAACTATGTTTTTTCATAAAGGAAGTATAAATTTACTTTTGAAAAAATTCAAGATGTTGTTGATATCAATAATAATTGTAATCTTTAATAATTTATATAAAATTTGCTTCTGACAGAAACATTTATATACATATATTGTTTTTTTTTTAATTGTTTTATTTTCCACTTTCTTCACATTTCCAAAAAATTGTGTATTCTAGCACGAGTTTTTAATGTTATTAAAAAACAGACTTTCACATTTTTATAAAAATTTATCTAAGCATCAGGTATTGCTTTTTATATTTATTACTTATTAGGATGAGCAAAGCGAATCCTCTACCGGCCTATTCAAATTATATTTTACCATACACTTTACAAAAAGAAAAATTATCTAGTATTTTGACTTGAAATTAAACACAAAAATAAATTATGATCTGTAGAAAACATGTATATTTTCAGAAGAAAAATTGATTCATAGAGTTAGCAATTACAGATAGAATCCTGATTAATTAAATAAATGTATTTTCTTTATTCCGACAATATCATTTATGCTGATGACGCTTACATATATTAAAAGAATTATGATATTATTATTTTTTGTGGCAACAAAAGAATTTTAAACAAATAAAATTGTTAAATTCATTATATAAAGAGTTATTTGAATTGACGTTGAAAATTGAACTAAATGAAACATTTTTGTAATTATTATTGTGGTATATGTAGTATTATTTTTTAAAAGTTTGCCGTTTAGGAAAAATTTATTGTACAATTTATGTATTAGTTCTATTGAAAAAAGGCCAAGAAAACATACACTTACTGATTGAAAATAGCGCAAATATGATATAGCTTTAAGGCAAAAGGATAGATTACTTTGCAAAAAATGGCAGCACAGATGTCATATGCACACCACATTGATGGGATTTTTTTTCAGACGCCAATTTGACAGAAACCTCAATTTTGAATACCAGTTACCATGTATATGTGTTGAAAGCGAATAATAATAAATTTTAAAAAGTTTAATATCTATAGAACAAAATAATTAATAAAAAAAAAAAGAAAATTAAAGTAAATAAACACTTTATAAATAAATAAACAAAATCCAGGGTTACATGTCAAGCAAAATAATGGCACTTGGTCATCAGTTAAGTACCCTGGTGCGTATATGATGCATGCTAATAATGTAGATCCTGGTTCAAGCATTGTGCATTATACATTTTTTCTTTCCTTTTTTTTTAATCTTTTTTTCTCACTATTGTTTCTGCAATCAAAAATTCACCATATTTTATTTAAAATTATTGTTTGAGCATCATGTTTTGTATATTTTTTTTCTTGCCTTTATTACTGTTTCTGCATTCAAAGATTCTGTGCATTTTATTTAAAATTGTTCAAGCATCGTGCATTATACATTTTTTTCTCGCTATTATTGTTTCAGCATTAAAAAATTCACCATATTTTATTTAAAATTATTGTTTTAGCATCGTGTATTGTACATTTTTCCCTTGCCTTAATTACTGTTTCTGCATTCAAAGATTCTGTGTATTTTACTTAAAATAAATAATTCTGTGTATTTTATTTAAAAATTTCAGTTTCTCTATCACAAAATAATAATATTAATGAAGCATGTACGAAACTTTCAATACTTGTTACGAGCAAGCCTTTATTTTCGGTCCTTTAGAAGGCTTATGTTACAGTTATCAAAATTTGATTTTTCACATCTGATTTGTAATTTTCCATTTGATAACATTGCATTTTGTGTAATAAAATACTTTTTATAGTCTAAAATGTTCCCTTCATTTATGTCAATTGTTTGATCCTTATTATATTATAAATGTGTGTGTGAAAAATTGAATGAAGTCACCATTAAAATGGTTGAATTAATGCCTTTGTATATAGATGGATTATAATGCAGAATTGAACTTACTTTTCTTAATTCAAAATTTCATTATTTTTCATACAGAATCAGGGCCGTAGCTAGAAGTGAACCATAGGGAGGGCTCAAGAGAATGTAGGGGGGGCTCATATTTTTTTTTCTCTCTCTCTAAAGCAGAAAGATAAATTAATGCATATTTACACTGTAGGTACAATGTTTCTTATTATACTGTTGTAATAACTTCATTTTATGCTAAGAAAAGTATAGTATGATGAAATTTTTAGTGTATAACTGGCGCAAAATTAAACATCATGTTAGCTTTATAATGTACAAATATGATGAGGGAGTGTTGAAATACTGATTTTACATACAATTTAGTAGTTCTGCCAAATTGTGAAAGGCCCTCAAAAATAAATTAGATTTTTGAACAGAATTTCATTTGAATTTTCGGAACAGAAATTCATTGAGTGACCTTGGAATCTTTTCCAGGGGGGGCTGAGCCGCCCATAGCGCCACCCTTAGCTACGGGCCTGTACAGAATCAATTGACAGTTTTCCTTAAAAATTTTAATATCTTTCTCTTTTTGATTACCAAAACATGAAAACCTGGAAGTTTTCTCTTCAATAATTAATTTTAAATTGAAACATTTTCATATGAAAAGGGAAAGCTAAGAAAAAGAAATTACGCATCAATGTTACGTCATATCAGAAATAAAATGAAAATAAATGTTTAAATAAATTTGTGATCTAATTTTAATGTTCTGCCATTCTAAATTCTTGATTTGCAATGAAAAGTAATGGATATAGTCAGAAGTTATTAGAGATTTCATAATTTTTTGGATAAAGCAAGTTTTGAAACTACTGTCTTTCTCGACAATTTCTTATGGAAAATATAAAATGCAAATGGTTCTGAATCTATTGTCTTATATACATTTAAAAAAAAAAGGGGGGGGAATATGTTTTGGAACTTACATACCATATTTTCAGGAATAAGCGCCTTGGTGTATACACGTTTAAAAGTTATAAATATGTTTAAGGAAATCACAAAAGATTATAAATATAAAAAAATATCGCAAATTTTAATAAATTATCGCAAAAACAAAGGAAATTTTTTAAAAAAAAGAATTTCCAGATAAATCAAGATTGTTATCAAAGGATCATTGGTAAAAAATCTAAAATTTATCAAAACGCTTCAATAAAAACGTAAAAAGACTGTGGGAAAATGCAAATTTTGTCAAAGAACTGTTGAAAAAAAATGAATATTTCATTAAAAAATCGGTGAAAAAATAGAAGGTTTATAAATAGATTGCAGAAAAAAAAATAGGAAATTTATCAAAGGATCATATGAAAAGAAAGTATCTCATCTGAAGATTTAAAAAATAATAATAATAAAAAAAATATTTCATATAGGATTGTGGAAAAAAAAACCTGCAAATTTTGTTAAAGGATTGCGGGAAAAAAACATATTTTATCGAAGAATCATGAAAAAATGGGGAATTTCTATGTAGAAATTTTAAATTTTGTTTACAGGTTTCTTTTTATTATTTTGATACTTTTACTTTCTGAACCAGTTTCAAAAGTGAAAATATTCATGTTAAAAAATGTGACTTTTATAAAGATAAATTTCTGCTAGCTAATGCAAAAATAAATAAAACAAAATAAAGTATTGAAATGCCAGCGAGATATTTTAAAAAAATATCTTCTATTATGTTACCATTGGCAAGTGGGTGTTATATAAATAACTGATTTTGATATTTTGATCGAATTTTTAAATTGAAAATCAGCAGAGAATGACTGTTGTTTATTTAAATTCCTCAGGACTTCCCTGTTTAAAGTTATGATTTCATAACAACACAAATGAACATTAAGAGATGATGTTAATGAAAAACAAAATATTGTCATTTATCAATGGAACGCTTGTCTGATTTTCATGATGTCAGAATTCTTACAGAGCTAAATAAATGAAGCAATGCTTCATAATAATAATAAAAAAAAAGGGATTGATAAAAACAATAATCTATGATACATTTATTAAAATTGTAACAATCGACGGCTTTTAACAATAGTTTTATTTCCACAAGAATGAGTACAAATTAAAAAGTACATATCAAACTCAGAATATTTGCAAATACTTTCATGTATATACAGTTATCACAACTGGTTTTTGCCATATTATTGATTGTTAGTGGTTAAATCTTTTTGTTATTTGAATTTTCATAATGGAAAATTGGTTAACTTTACTGCAAATTTTTAAATTTGTCGAGAGTAATATGCAGAGCAGATGTTTAACTGAAGCTGAACAAATTTTAGCAGCAAATTATTTAGTTATGTGTGGGATAAAATCTAAAGATGACAACGGTGTGCAGATAGAAGCAGTATGCATTCGATCGACTTCTATTAAAGAAAATCCGCACATTTTAAACTGTGCATTACTTAAAAAGATAAATGAATGGTCCTCACTAGACATTGAATGCTATTGCATCTTTTTTTCGGAGGAAAAAAAAACATAGCTGTTAACAGATTTGAGTTTTAATTATGAAAGGAAGTTATGTGACAGCTAATAAGAAAAAAAATTCTATTAAAAAGAAAGTTGAATAAATAAAAGATTGTAGATACAAAATTATAGTAGCTAAGAGACTTAAACATTACAAAGGAAATAAACAGGATAATGAGTACACCAGAACTATGTACAGTAGGGTGGGCCGAAAAAAACTTTTTTCGATTTTCGATGATGGCGGGTGCGGAAAAGTGGCCACTGGTGGCACTCAGTTCATACAAAAAATTTGAGATTTTTTGGACATTTCCTTACCCTGCCGCAAACGGCTTGAAGTTTTGCAAAAATGCTCATTTTTGAACTTTTTCGAAAAAAATTAAAAAATGTTAAATTAAATTTATTTTGGTTGTATTTACTTGAAAAGGCATATTTAATGTACCAAATGTTTAAATAAGATCTGATCATGCATTATTTAATATCTATGTGTATTATAACTTAGGCTATTTTTATAGCTTTTTCTCGTATAACAGGCAAAAGTTGTATTTGAATCGATCGTTAGTTTCTCTCTTATTTATGTCCCTTGGTCTTCTTTATATTTTATTCTATGTGTCAAACGTCATATATTTGGACAACAGACAGCAGTATACTTCAAAAACAAATCTGGAAGATGAGGAGGGGGTGAAGCAGGACTCTAAGCGAGCACGATGACTCGTCGTAATACTGAGGGAGTGAAGGACGAAATAGATGAGAGCCAAAATGCGATAAAGGTTTCTTATTGTTTCTCCATGCTCAGTAACCTGCGACATTTGTTTAGTGTGAACGTGAAACCTTTTTCTAGAGAGATTCAGTGATTTTAGGATCGTTTAATGTTCCATTATAGTGTTTTGTGCGTTTTATTACGACGAGCTTAGAAATGGCTAGTATGAAGGACTATGGTAATGTAAAAACACGCGATAGCGTGAAAAGTAGCCTTTAGGAGGCATCATGCATATTGAAAGTATTACAATTGCCAACTTATGTCGATAAATCATGTGCCACTACTACTGGTTGCTTACCATGTAGAAGTTGTGACAGCAGAGGATACGAATCTCCTCATCGGTGAAAACAAAGTCAGATGAGAGAAATAAAAACTTGGAAAGATGATACAGGCAGAAAAAGTTCTTGAAAGAAGGAAAATTAAAAGCATATTTTTTATGGTAGAAGAGAGAAAAATATATTCAGAGGCAAGAAAGAACAAGCGGCATCGTCGAGAGAAAGGAGAGGAACACATCACCGTGTTGTTTGAACCTGGTTAGGAATACTTGGGTCACTTGAAAACTCGTTCCTGTTACGGAAAAGAAACAGCAAAATCATTATATAATCTTCTGAGTCACCACAAGTTAGACTTTTCTGAGCTGACATCACTTGGGTGTGATGGCACCACTGTTAATACAAGATAAAGCAATGGTGTCATTGCCTGTCTTGAAAAAAAAAAACTAGGAAGAGAGCTGCAGCATTTGATATGTATTCTTCATACGAACGGTATCCCACATCGACATCTACTCTCTAATCTTGATGGTGAAACCACGGGACCTAAGACCTTTTCCAAATCAATCGCTGCTAGACTAATGGGGATGTGAAAATTTTACGTATCACTTTGTTTGAACCTATTACTGTTTCCAGAGCCATTCCTATTGCTTCCAGATTTGTTTTTGAAGTATACTGCTGTCCGTTGCCCAAATATATGACCTTTGACACATAGAAAAAATATAAACAAGACCAAGGGACATAAATAAGAGAGAAACTAACGATCTATTCAAACAAATACAACTTTTGCCTATTATACGCGAAAAAGCTATAAAAATAGGTTAAGTTATAATACACATAGATATTAAATAATGCATGATCAGATTTTATTTAAACATTTGGCACAGTAAATATGCCTTTTCAAGCAAATACAACCAAAATTAATTTTATTCAACATTTAAAAAAAAAATTTCGAAAAAAGTTCAAAAATGAGCATTTTTGCAAAACTTCAAGCCGTTTGCGGCAGGGTAAGGATATATCCAAAAAATCTCAAATTTTTTTCACGAACTTAGTGCCACCAGTGGCCACTTTTCCGCACCCGAAAGTATCGAAAATCGAAAAAAAGTTTTCTTCGGCCCACCCTAATATATAAGTATCTAGTGATTAAATTCTAATTGTGGCACAAATTGACTCTCTGCGCCTCGGATTAAAACTCTTTATTGCTTTATAATATTAAATGTAACAAATTCCTTAATGACACAATTTTTTTTTTGAGAATTTCATCTAATTAAAAGATGTTTTCGATATACATATCCTCGTTTTATCTTTTACAATGATTGTTTGTTCATGCGTTATACTCGAACTTTCTCAAATAGCTTTCGTAAAGCTTTAGTTTTCAAACTGAAACTTTCCTATTGTTATTTAGTCTGCAGTTTTTAATGAACACTTGAAAAGTGTCTACAAAGTTTGTCCTATATGCCTTTCTTACGTCGGGTAATTCTGCATAAAAAACAATTTATCTAATTTAAGGGGGGAGGGGAATCGCCCGCCCGCCCCCTTTTTAATAAGCAAAAGAACCCCATAACTAATCAGTGATAAGTATTAACATAATGAACATACATTCAAATTTTGAAGCAAATTGAAGAATTTTGCGTTAAAAGTTATTTATTTAATTTAAGAGATGGTATTCCCGCGTCTCCCTCGTCTATACTTACCCATTAGTCACTTAAAAACATTTAGAGATTCACTTTATCATAAAGAGCCTATATCCAAAATTTGAAATAAATCGTTTAATTTGTGCATAAAAAACAATTTATCTAATTTAGGGGGGATAATCGTCCACCCCCTCTTTTTAATTAGCAAAAGAACCCCATAGTTAATCATGGATACGCCTTATCATAATCAACCTATATCCAAAATTTGAAGCAAATCAAATAATTCTGCGTAAAAAGATATTTATATAATTTAAAGGGGTTTATTCCCCGTTCCCCCCTCTATACTTAGCCATTAAATTTTTAAAACTATTCAGGGATTCATTTTATGAGAAAGAACCTATATATTTAAAATTTGAAATATATCGGAAAATTCTGCATAGAAACCGATTTATTTCATTTGAGAGGGAGGGGGGATAATCGTCCGTTCCACCATTTTTACATAGGAAAGGAATCCCACTACTAATCGGATACACCTCATCATAATGAACATATGTCGAAAATTCCAAGTCAATTAGATAATTCAGCGTAAAAGACCATTCTTTTAATTTAAGAGGTGCTAACCCCATTTCCCCCATTTATACTTAGCCATTAAATTTCTAAAACTATTCAGGGATTCACTTTATCAGAAAGAACATATATTTAAAATTTGAAATACATCGCATAATTCTGCATATAAACCGATTTATCTATTTTGATGGGGAGATAATTGCCCGCCTCCCCCTTTATTTTATAATAAGCAAAAGAACCCCATGACTTTTTAGAAATACGTCTTATCATAATGAACATATGTCGAAAATTCCAAGCAAATCGTATAATTCTGCGTAAAAAGCTATTAATTTAATTTAAGAGAAATTATTCCCTGTTCCCCCTCTTTACTTAGCCATTAAATTCCGAAACTTTTCAGTCATTATAGACAATATATAAGCCTTAACAGAAAGAAAGTATATCCAAAATTTGACACTTTGGATAATACTGCATAAAAGCCCATTTATCTAATTTAGAGTGGATGCGGTGGGATGTAAATCGTCCGTTTCCATAACTAATAACGCAAGCGTCTTTTCAGTATGAACGTATATCCAAACATTGAACCACAATGGGTACTTCAGCATGAAAAACCCATTTATCTAAATTAAGAGCTTCCCTTCGATCAGTGAATCTCGACTTAACCAATCAATCCCCAAAATCAATTCTTTGTCACTTTTTTTTCCGTATCACTTATTATTCGCTTCTGTAGTTTATGTCACTTTTATCCGATAACTTTTTTCCGGTCACTTTTTTTTCCGTTTACCATGACCCACCACTCAGTGAAGAGTTAAACTTGATTAAGAATGGATATTAGTGATATAATATTAATTTTAAAATCATAAGAAGCAAATGAAATTTAATTCAAAGTCAAAAGTGTTGTGCTATGGAATTCTCACCTCCTCTCCTCTGCTAGTAGCGCATATGGTTTTTAGCTCACAGGCTATCAAAGCCTGAGAGCTTATGTGCCCGCCCGTTCTGTATGTATGTACGTGCGTACGTTCGTACGTACGTAACGCGATAATTCATGATAAAAATATCCGATTTCCATGAAATTTTGGATATAGACTTATTATGATAAGACGCTTCCCTGATTAATTTTGAGAGTTCATTCGATAAGTATAAGAAGGAAAACGGGGGCCATTGCCCCTCCCTTTAATTTTTATAAATGGGCTTTTCATGCAGAATAAGTAGATTTCGTTCAAATCTTAGATGTAGGATCATTCTAATGAGGTTCCTCAGTGATAAGTATTGGGTGTTAATTGTATAAGTTTAAAGAGGGAGAATGTGTGTGGGGGGGGGGAGGGGGGTAATCCCCAAGTCTGAATTTAGGTTTTTCACACAAAATTTACCGATTTGCTTCAAATTTTGTATATAGGTTTATTCTGAAAATGCGCTTCTCTGATTTGTTTTTGGAATTCACTGGATAAGTATAAAGAGATGATAGGGGAAACTACCCCTCATAATTTATGTAAATAGTTTTTCATGCAGAATTATCCGATTTGTTTCAGTTTTTGGATAAAGGTTCATAGTAATAAGAAACTTCGCTCATTTGTTGTGGTGTTCTTTTGTTAATTATAAACTACGGCGATTCCCTCCCCCTTAAGTTAGCTAACTAGAATTTTATGCAGAGTTATCCGATTTGCTTTAAATTTTGGTTGTAGGTTCTTTCTGATAAGTTGAATTTCTGGACAGTTTTGGAGGTTTAGTGGTTAATTATAAAGGAGGGAACGGGGGATAATGTTTCTTAAATTACATTAATGGGTTTTTGTGCAGAAGTATTCGACTTGCTTCGAATTTTGAATACAGGTTTGTTATATGATAAGGCATAGCCCTGATTAGGTTTGGGATTTCAATGATAAAGTATAAAGAAAGGAAAATGGGGCGGTACTACTTCCTTATTTTTTTTTTGGGGGGGGGGGCATCATTATATAAGACTGTAATATAAAATTAGTCTACATAGCCTGTGAGCTTTATGCCATCAGTTTAACTCGGCATCATTCTTTTTATTATTAAACATACCAGGACATCCGAGCGAGACTTCCCGGGTAAAAAAAAAAAAAAAAAAAAAAAAAAAAATAGGCAAAAGTTATTAAAGAAAAAAAAGAACAATACGTATTTAACGTTTAGCATATTATTTTTATATTCCTCATTAAAAAACAAAATATATTCTTATATCAAAACTATAAATTATGCTTACAAATAAAGTTTTGAAATTTATTAAGCGATTCTATCGTATTAGCCGTATGCCAGGAGTTAATAGCTGAAGAAATTACCAAATATTTCGCTGGTTACTGCAACCTTTTTGATAAGGTAGTTTCATCGTTAAAAGTGTTTTATTACAGTTACAGTTTGTTAAGTTTTATTACATGTCTGTTAAATTATAATTTATTCATACATTATTAATATTTAATTTTTTATTAGCAAAATTTTAATTTTGCGATGTATTATCAATTAAAATAAGTGTTAAACTGTAAATTGTTTAATTCAAAATAGGACAATCTTTCGTAATCAGGATGCACATGACAAATTTTGGTTTAAAATCCATAAAAAAATTATAAACAGAGATTTATTTTTTCTCTATAAGGAGGCGTAAAAAATTAAATTGTTTCTACTAGTATAAGTTGAACTTATATTTATATATTTTTTTCTTTTTATTTATTTATTTATTTAATGATGACGTTTTAAGTCAATTACAGAAATTCAACCGGAGTCAAATGCTGAACTATTTATATTGTTGTCAAAACGTCAATTGAGGATCAGTGAGAACACACGAAAAGTCTAAAGTTTCTTTCTGAGTATTTGTTCCGCGATGACAGAAAAAAAAATCCAATTATTTTTTTATTAAGCACGTATGTTGTTGAAATACCTGGAAATTATTTGGACACTTTTTTTTTGTATTTGATTTATTCATTCGAAAAATATACAACATTTAATTTTATTTCGTAATGTTTTTCTAAGTAAATTCAGATGATTTTAAATGTTCTTTATTTGCTGGGGAAAAAATTGCACATTTCATTAATTGAAGTAAATGTTATATCATTAAAGCAAAATTTTTGAAATGGCGGTCTTAAATGAATTCATTTGACTTATTTTAGGGAATGTAAAGATCATATTAAAATCAGATTTCAGCTGAACATATTTATAAGAAAAAAAAAAAAAAAAAAAAAAAAAAAAAAAAAAAAAAAAAAAGGAATAAAGGGATTGAAAAAGCAAGAACGGAAGAGAGTGACGCGGAAAAATGTGACCGGAAAACGTGACAAGGAAAAAAATTAACGGGGAAAAGTGACAAGGGATTGATAAATAATAATTTGTCGATAAATAAGTAATAAAAACTAACATAATAATAAATGCCTAATTTATATAATTCTCATAGTTCAGCGGTTCCCAATCATGGGTACGCATACCCTTGGGGATACTTTGCGGGTCGTCTGAGGTACCTGACAATAATATATTAAATAAGAAATGGCTTAAATCAAAAAAGTGCTAGAAATAATTATTTTTATCGATTTATTATTATATGGTTGAAAAAAAATAATTACTAATGAAAAAAAAGTACATTGTTGTTATTATTTATTATAATTTATTTATTTTTATTGTATAGAATGGGATATTTTTATCATACTAAATTAATTAATTTATTATATTAATATATTAATTATACAGGGTGGTTAAAATTAAACTGACGGTACTCAGAGGCTCATAACTCCGGTTCTACTGAGCGGATCCGAATGAAACTTCAGATATATGTTATGTAGATCATGCGGCCAAGGTTTTTGTAAAAAAAAAAAAAAAAAAAAAAAAAAAAGTTTCAAATTTCGCCATTAGGTGGCGTTTTAACAATATAAAATGACAGATAACAATTCAAAAATCAAAGATTGGCGGAATATTTTATTTATTTACACACCAGTGTGCTTTATGTGCATACCTTATCGGTCAACAATATGCTGAAAGCGTACCACCGCGTTATCAATGGCGGCACGCAACACATCAGTAGGAATCATGGAGACATGGCGTACGATGTTAGCTTTTAAGTCCGCTAAATTAGTTACACGCCCTTGATACACATGATCTTTCAGAAAACCCCACAGCCATAAGTCAGAAGGGTTCGGATCTGGCGACTTTGCTGGCCAGGAAAAGGGAAAAGTACGCGAGAAGACACGCTCATCAGAGAAATTGTCTTGAATCACATTTTTTACACATCTCGCCGTATGAGTAGTTGCCCCATCTTACACGAATATTGTGGTTGCCAAACAGCCTCTTTGTCTTAACGCCGGGACAACATGATTCCCCAGGAGACTCCTGTATCGATCACCTGTTACTGTACGCCTAACAAACCCGTTCATCGGGACTTTTACGTTCGCTTTTATAGCGAAATTGCTCTAACTACTCATTTACATATGATTTTAGCACTACAGCGCCATCTGATGGCGAAATTTGAAACTTTTTTTTTTATTTATTTATTTTTTTTATTTATTTATTTATTTTTTTTATTTATTTTTTTTTTTACTAAAACCCCGTCCGCATGATCTACATAATATATATCTGAAGTTTCATTCGGATCCGCTCAGTAGAACCGGAGTTATGAGTCTCTGAATACCGTCAGTTTAATTTTAACCACCCTGTATATATACATATTAATTATTTATAATTATTTATAAACTACTACAGTATACCCTCTAAATGCACGACGGAAAGAAATCGAATGCGCACCTTTTATTTTACAGGAACTGAAAAACATTACTCGATTCTTTGGCATATAAATAATAATTTCTGAAAAATTCTCGCTTTTACTCAGTAAAAGTACATTGTTAACAAGCTCATAGGATTTGCTTGTAACGTGAGGAAAAAATTATAATCTTTTAAAGCATAATACATACAGTAAATTCTCTGTAAGGCGGAATCTGTATAAGACGGCAGTCCGTGTAAATCGGAAAGATTTTCAAGTTCTTTTACGGAAATTTTTCTCGTTTTCGATTTATTCTGCCAAAGAAAGAATTTTATTTGAAACCAAACTTCCACTTTGATATGATTGAGTTAGAGTTTTCCTTTAACAAGTTTTTTGATAATAGATAAGAAAATAATAAAAGCTTTCAAGAGAAAATATGAAATAGTTTAAACCCATGCATTCCTCATATTAAGGAAGCAATGTAATCTATATTAATAAAATAACAAATCGCTCTGTCTGTCTGCGTGTGTGTGTGTGTGTGTGTGTGTGTCTGCGATGGCTAGCCAAATCTATGGGACGTACGAATCTCAATATTTTTATGAGAATAGCCCAATATCTCTCCTGATGCACCTGAAGCTCAGAATTTCAAAATTCTATTTATTAACTGAGTAATTAATTAAATTCCAAAGCTCACTCTCATAAAAAATCGCCTTTTTTTCGCTTTTTTCTCTTTCATTTTTTTATGGTTGATTGGTTGCATAAAATTTTTGCAGAAATAATTAAAAAAGTCGGGACAGACCTTTAAAATTCATAGACTGGCAAACTGTCAGTTTAAATGAGGTTTTTATTTTTTATCACAGTTGCTGTACGCCATGGAGAAAAAGATAGGTGGAGACGAAGTAAGCCGAAAAAAAGGTTTGCAATATTAAACCATTTATCGCCAAAATTTTAATGTCTCAAACAAAAGCACGTGCAGGAATTTTGCATTAATAAAACGAATTGAAAGAAATGAATTACAGCTGAAGCATATTTTACGAAGAAATAGTAATTTTTTAAAATGTTTTTTTTTTCTATTATATCATTTAGGTTAAAGTTAGGTTAAAGTTAAATTGCATTTATGTTATGGTTAGAATAAGGATATGTTACAATAAAGTGAAGGCTAGGTTAAATTTATGTTATATTTAATTTACGGTAGGGTACTGTTAAGTCGCTGTTAGGTTACAGACAGGTTCTGGTTACGGTACAAAAGTTTAAGGTTAGGAATTTAAACACAGAGTGTACATTACGCAAGATTTGATTAAAAATAACACTCAACAAATATTTGTTAAATAGCTCTGAAATTATAATACTATATACCAATATTTTAGCTACCTTCGGGTATCGATTTCATTCATGGTATAGTCGGATTTAAGAGTGATATACAGTGAAACCTCCGAATAAGGGACACCTATGGGACCGGAACTTTTGTCCCTTAAATAGAGGTGTCCCTTATTCGGAGTTTTTTACTTACGTTCCGAAGGATATAAAAATAACAAAACATTAAAAGCCGAAGTTTAAATGCATATTTGAAGAGTATAAATTACGTTAATCAGACACAAAAGGAATAGAAAATTAATTAATTAAAAATTTTCATTGATTACTAAATCATTAAATGATTTGTAGAATTATTGATTTGTATTTTTTACAGAAACTCTGTACATGCAAAAAGTATAAAAGCATTTAAAGAGTTAATCTTAAAGTAATCAATGAAAAGTGATTGCTTTGCAAATTTCAATTTTTCACTATAAATTTTTCAAGTGTTCATTTACCATATTTATAAATTTTAGTTCTTCATTATCATAGTATTTACAAAAAAAAGTATTTAACTGCTTTGCGTATTTTAAGGACAGAAATCTCTTAACTGCTTTGCTCAGCAAGCGGAAAACGTTTTGACACATTACACATTTACAAATTCATTTTTAACGGAAAGGTATAAAATAGAAATGCCTGACTATGGAAGCGATTTAGAATCAAACTGTATTTTCAAGTTTTGAATAAATTATCTATGGAGTTATAAGTGATTTTTATCACGTGACGGACGTTTTTCACCTTTTTTTGAGTACTTACTCTTTTTTCGTGTATAAATTCGGTTCAAAACGAACACGTTGATGTTATTTTCTAAAAGATCTATTGCGTTTGAAAGAAAAGAAAGACAGAAAAAACAGTTCGATTACATAATTTCTAAACAACGCCTGCTAGTTTCAGGCATTTCTGAATAAAAATAAATTAAAACTTTTGTCATAAAATTTGCCCTTTTGGATTTGAGAACAGCATTAAATTATCTGTAAAGTTCTTTATTTCACAATTTTCTTTTTATTCTCCACTTTCAGAATCATCCTCATAATTTTCAGCATTAATTTCAATGGAGATAAACACATTGAAGTCGAATCAGAATGATGGGTAAATAAATGCTCGTACAATGTGTTGTATCCCTCTGTATCAACATAATTGTCTGTGAATTTGATAAGTTCACAAAAATCTGTATTTTCATTTTCATCACAGACTACTTCATTAATTGAAATTCAAAAGCCAGCCTCTTTAATCCCTATTTCAAGTGTCCCTTAAATCGAGTGTCCCTTATTCAGAGGTAAATACATTACACGTCCTATACCAAGGGACTGGGACCGTGAGTTTTGTCCCTTAAATAGAGGTGTCCCTTATTCGGAGTGTCCCTTATTTGGAGGTTTCACTGTAATTAGTTTGAAATTCAAAATATTTCACTTGGATTTGTATGTGAAAAAAATAATTAGTTACGTGACTTAACAATGCTTTTTACAGGTAAATATCAACTTTTTTAACACGAAAATCACGCAATCGTTGAATACATATTCCCTCCCGCGTTTCTCATTGCTCATTTTGAGTATTTTTAGAGCTTAATGTTAGTTGTTGTTTTTAAAACCGATTTTTCACACAGTCAGTGGCTAAGTATTTCAGACAATGCATTTCTGCATGTAACGAGTTAATGATAAAATCATACAAATTTCAAGTTTGTTTAATATTGTTAATACGGACCCGGGCAACGCCGGGCGGGTCAACTAGTACAATTAATGTAATTTTTAAGTCTTTCAAAAAATATTATTCCATAAACAGAAAGTCCAGAAAAATGGTTTTTAGTACATGCAATGGTACATTTGTTTACAGTTTTTTTTCCTCTGATGAATTTTTACCGCATAGTAAAGGAAAGAACGTAATTACTTTCTTTTTACACAACCAACTGACATGATATTATCCCTATCTCCTAACGAGATCGATCCCGCTCGCCTTCTCGGAATTGATAGACCTGACCGGAAGTCCCCAACTGATCTCTTGTAAAAGGACTGGTGGGGGGGGGGGGGGAAGAAGTGTGCAATTATCAGTTCGAGGTATTATTTGAGACATTTCTTGCTGCAACAATTTTCAGTTCACGGCGTTTTTGGAAGGGATTTTGTGAAGTGAAATAAGACGACGCAGGCATTTTTCAGAAGGATTCCCGCGGACTGATATATCAGCCAGCGGCAGTCGGGAGGTTAAAGGAGCGTTTCGGTAAGGAGAATGTGCTGATACAAATTTACGTGCGAGAACTATTAAAACTAGTGATTACAGATAAGAAGCAAGTCAATTTATTGACTCTATATGATAAGTTACAAACTCAGTTACGTGCGTTGGAATTTCTAGGTGTAACACAAGATAAATTTTCGTATATGTTACTTCCACTCATAGAATCAGCCCTCCCCGACGATTTAATAAAAATATGGGAAAGGCAAAGGAACACAGGTGCTGAAGCAGGTAAGACTGAATTAGATTTATTAATGATGTTTGTCAAAAATGAAGTAGATACTGATTTTCGATTAAAAATCACGCGAGACACTCTAAATTCTGAAAAACTTCCTGTTAAAAAGGTAAGCATCCAGAAAATAAAAACAGTATTCCAACTGCTCATGAATTATTAAATGCAAATAGTAATAATTTTCAGGTAAATGCACCTAAATTTAAGAAATTTGATTGTATTTTCTGTAATAAGTTTCACAATTCAGAAAATTGTAATGATGCTTTATCTGTGAGTTTGGATTCTAAAAAAGATATTATTAAAAAAAGGAATGCTTGTTTTGTATGCTTAAAACGTTTTCACATGGCTAATTCTTGTAAATCAAAACATAGATGCCCGATTTGCAAAAATCGGCATTTTGTAATTTTGTGTCCGGATTTAACTTCTAACAAAGTTGATAATACCTCGAATGGAGATAAAAGTGAAAACAAAACAAGCACTCTAAATAATTACATTAAGATTTCAGATGTAGTTTTGCAAACTTTAATTGTAAAAATTAAAAATGGTTCTAAAGAAATGTTTATTCGTGCTATCTATGATAATGGTAGTATGAAATCTTATATATCTACAGATGTTGCTCAGAGTATGAAATTTAAGTGTATTGGTGAAACTAGAATTAAGCAATCTTTATTTGGTGGTGTTGAAACGCCTTAAAATGTATATAAAAATTATTTGATTTAATTAAGTGATATAAATGATGAATATAAATGTAAATTAGAAGTATTAAGTCAGAAACGTATTTGTTCTGAAATTAAGCAAATTCCGTCTGGCCCTTGGGTAAATGAACTGATGTTACACGGAATTAAAATAAATGATTTAGAAAATAAGAATTTAAAGGTTGATAAGGAAATAAAATTGTTAATCAGTGCAGACATTGCTGGTAAACTTTTAACTGGAAATATAGTTAATCTTAAATGTGGATTAACCGCGATAAACACGAAATTAGGATGGACTGTCATAGGAAAATTCAATTCTGGCATTAAGCCAAATTCTGAGAGCACTGCTTCCCTTATTATAACTTCTCTATTAGTAAAAGATCAATGTATTAGCGATCTTTGGAAATTAGATGTTTTGGGAATCACAAAACCTCCAATTAATAAAACGAAAGCAGAATTGCAGGGGGATACGCGAAGATATTTCGAAGAGACGGTTAATGTAAATAGTGAGGGGCGGTATGAAGTCGCGTTACCTTGGGTTTTGGATAATAAGCTTTTACCAAATAATAAAATAAATGCGGAAAAATGTATTTTAACTGCCAAAAGAAAATTGACAAATTCTGGATAATTTAATGATTATTGTGATGTTTTTAAGAATTGGTTACATCTTGGTATAATTGAAAAGACAACGACTGAAAAACTAACGGTTGTTCATTATTTGCCTCAAAGGACAGTAATAAAAGAAAATATAAGGCCTTTATTTAACGCTAGTTTACATTTACCAGGTTTTCCCTCATTAAATGATTCTTTATCTACTGGTCCAAATCTAATTGAGATGATTCCCTCGATTCTAAACCGTTTCCGTATGAATTACGTAGGTGTTACTGCTGACATTGAAAAAGCTTTTTTGCAGATCGCTATAAGAGAAAAGGACAGAGATTTTTTGCGGTTTCTATGGTTTGATAAAGAAAATCGGGAACAGTTAGGAGTTTATCACCACAAAAGTGTAGTTTTTGGCATTACATGCAGCCCCTATTTATTAGCCGCAACTTTATTGCATCATTTAGATAGGGTTCCAGAAATATTAAAGAATGCTGCAGACATTCTAAAAACAGCATTTTACGTTAATAACTGCGTGACAAGTTAAAACTCTGAAATAAAAAAAAATTGCCGTATCGAAATTAATTATGTCATTCGGTCATTTTAATTTAAGATGTTGGAAGTCTTACTTGAGTAATGAAATATTTGAGGAGGATTCCTCCACGGAAGAGGGTGTTTCCCTATTAGGTCTCATAGGGCATACATCTACCGATACATTATCGTGTAAAATTGAACAGGTTTTAAATAAATTAGAACCAATCACAAAAAGAACAGTCCCAGCCATAGCACACCAAGTCTTTGATATTGTGGGCTATACGGCTCCGGTAATGCTAATTCCAAAACTAATTTTACAGGAAACGTGGAATTTAAAACTTAAATGGGATGATATACTACCGGATGATTTACAAAAAAAAAATTAAGTCGTGGCAACAAAACTTATGTTTACTTTCACAGATAAGTATTCCTAGATGGTTTGGACTTAAACCAATTAATCAAGATATAAGTTTACATTTATTTTGTGATGGTAGTAAGAAGGCATACGGTATGTGCGTTTTCATAAGAATCGAAAACGAAGATGGGGTTAAAATTAATCTAGTACAAGCAAAATCTAGGGTAGCCCCTTTAAAACCCATTACGATTCCTCCCTTAGAACTTTTGGCTTGTAATATTGGTTCTAGATTGTTATCTAACATAATAAAGGATCTAAATTTATCAAGGGTTGATATTTATTGTTGGACTGATTCAACAACAGCTTTGTGTTGGATTCAGCGAAATCAAAATTGGGGGACGTTCATTCAAAATCGGGTTGCAGAAATACATTCACTGACCTCCCCTCACTGGTGGCATCATATCTCAGGCTCTCTTAACCCCGCCGATTTACTTTCAAGGGGGTGTTCTGCTGAACAATTAGTTGAAAAGAAATGGTGGGAGGGACCTGATTGGTTGCACGAAAAAAGGGAAAGTTGGCCTAAATCGAATGACGAGCCAAATGAAGATTTGGTCAATTCTGAGATTCGTAAAACAGTTATAGCCACATTAATTAGTAACGATGAAAATAGTAAGTGGTATTATAAGTATTTTTCTTCATTTAAGAAAATTGTAAGAATGTTATCTTGGATTTTTAGATTTTACAACAATTTAAGAAAAGTTGACAAAAATCTTTCAAAAGATTTATCTGTACAAGAAATAGAAAGGGGGGGAAAAGGCTTTAATGTTACTCATTCAAAAGGAATCTTTTAAGGGGGAAAATGATGAAAAATTAAGACAACTCAGACCAATAGTTGATTGTGACGGTCTTATAAGAGCTAGGTCAAATGTTGCTTATCGAGAAGACAAATACGATTTTAAGTTTCCTATTATATTGCCATCTGATCACCCTGTTGTAAAATTGTTGATAATGACTGTACATAATGATTTATTACATGCTGGTACTTTATTGTTAATGTCAACTTTAAGAGAAAAATATTGAATTTTAAAATCACGAAAGACAATACGAAATTGTATTGGAAAATGTGTAAAATGTCAAAAATTCAAAGCTAAAAAATGTGAGGCAATCCCAGGAATTTTACCTAAGGATATGGTCCGCGATGCTTGTGTATTTGAAATTATAGGATGTGATTTGGCTGGACCATGGTATTTGAAAGATGGTCGAAAAGCATATATTGTACTTTTCACTTGTGCAGTTTATCGTGCCGTCCACTTGGAATTAATCACTTCTCTATCAACTGAATCCTTTTTTCAGTCTTTAAGACGTTTTATTGCACAGCGTGCAAGGACCTTCAACCATATATTCAGACAATGGAACAAATTTCATAGGCGCGGAGAACTTTTTGAAAACTATCGACTGGGATAGTCTCCGTTTTAAAGCTGCTGAACAAAAAATTGATTGGAAGTTTAACCCTCCTTCCGCACCATGGTGGGGCGGATGGTGGGAGCGCTTGATTCGGATTGTGAAACAAATCCTAAGAAAAGTACTGGGTCGTGCTTCTCTTGATTACGAGGAATTACTCACTGTATTATGTGACTGTGAAAGAGTTATTAATTCAAGACCAATTACCTATGTGTCAGGAAAAAAAGAAATAAATTCAAGGACACTCCAATCCCAAATCATTATTGTAACCCTTCGTAGGAGGGGCGCAATTTGTTACGTCATAGACAGCCGATATCATTGCTGTCAGTTGTGTTACGTTCGTTCTGAAACAAACTTGTAAATAAAATGTTGTTATTGTTTTTTAACTATCGGCTAAGTTTATTTTCCCGGCCTTTGTGATTAATTTAAGTAATATTCGTAACACAATGAAAACTATAATGAATGCTTACAATATAAAAGAAATGTTAAAATATGTAATTATCTAAAATAATAAAAATTTAAACAACTTTTAAAATATTAAAAGAAATGGTCAAGATAATAATCAATAATGTATGATTAAACATTGATTATAAAAGTGAAATGCATTTTCCTTAATTACTTAATTAAACTTGCCTCATTAATGTACATTACTAATTTACATTGAAATCATAAATTAAGGAAGTTTTATTTCAAGTTTAGCCACACTCAATAACCAAAAAAGCTTGATTAATACATAAATATATTTGGTAAGATAATTTTGATTACCAATTACATCAACATTATTTTGAATTTTTTCAGAAATAAATTTATAGTTCCTTCATGAAAAAACATGAATTCAGTTACATCAACAAAAAGCACAAATTTAAATATATATGGAATTGATATAAAACTAAAAAAGACTCAAATTTTGTCCCTATATCTGAATTGAATGTTTCATTGTTTACATCCATAAATTATGAACGGATTTTAGAGACTTGCGGATTTAAGGGCGTATACTGTAATAAAAAGTTTGATAATTTTTAGAGACTTGAAAAATTGAAATTTTTCTTGAAATTTTTAAAAGAAAAGGTCAAATTCATAATCAATAATGTACATATAATTATTTATAATCTATACATATAATAAAACAGTAGGACCCGGTGTGTCTGTACATTGAAGATAATTGACAAAAATGGAGTCAGGGCGATAAAAGAAAACCAATGAAACACAAAAAAAAAATTTTTGAATTTTTTGTCTGTCTGTCTGTCTGTCTGTTTGTTCGAGGTTATCTTCGTAACTACTGAATGGATTTTTATGCGGTTTTCACTAATGAAGAATGCACACTCCCGGGCAGTGTATAGGCTTTGTTTCATCAAAATCGGACAACAGACAAAAAAGTAACAAAAAGAAACAAAAGAAACTATTAGGTGCGCTGCTCACGTTTTTTCTATACATATAATAAAACAGTAGGACCCGGTGTGTCTGTACATTGAAGATAATTGACAAAAATGGAGTCAGGGCGATAAAAGAAAACCAATGAAACACAAAAAAAAAAATTTTGAATTTTTTGTCTGTCTGTCTGTTTGTTCGAGGTTATCTTCGTAACTACTGAATGGATTTTTATGCGGTTTTCACTAATGAAGAATGCACACTCCCGGGCAGTGTATAGGCTTTGTTTCATCAAAATCGGACAACAGACAAAAAAGTAACAAAAAGAAACAAAAGAAACTATTAGGTGCGCTGCTCACGTTTTTTAGTACATAACGTTTTTTAGTACATATAAAATCCAATAGATGTCACTGTGCGATTTTAAAACGCGCTATCGTTATGTTTTCGCCAGTCTACTTAAGTATGAGAAAGTTTCAAGCTGGCTGTCGTTCCATGTGGTTTAGTCGGTAGAACGTCAGTGCGCCATACTGATGGCCCGGGTTCGATTCCCAGCATGGAATTTTTTTTCACTATGTTGGCATTAACGCCTATAAGCAATTAAAAGAATTTGAAATATTGTATTCAAGGCGAATTTTCTCTCTGGGAAAATTTCCTTGCATTAATATGTCAGTGTAATTTTTTTTTCGATTTAATTTTTTTTTTCGAAACTTTGTTTTTCTTAAAAAATTACAGTAAATATTTGATATTTCCCAACGTTTTTTGAATGATCGACTTGCTTTTTTTTTTTTTTAATGTATGTCGGAACCTTATCTAACTACTTCTTCAAGATTTCTTTAGATAAACCGACCAGCGTAGCGGGCGAAGGCCGCTAGTAAAAAAGTAATGTATTTTTCCTAAAGTATTCAATGAAATTTGTCTCATAAAGATATATTTTAATTCACATTAAAATCACAAAATAAGGAAGTTATTTTTCTGGTTTAGCCAGACTTAATAACTAAAATAGCTTTATTAATATATAAATATAATTGGTAAAAAAGATTGTGATGACCAGTGACATCAGCAATATCTTGAATTTCTTCAGAAATAAATTTATTCCTTCATGAAAAAAAAATGAATTCAATAATCTTAATATAAATTAAAAATGTATATGGATTTAAAAACTATTATGGCAATTTAAAATATATATGGAATTTATATAAAAATAAAAAAGTCAAATTTTGTTCCTACATTTGAACTGAAAATTTCATTGTTTGCATCCGTAAATTATGTGCGGATTTTAGAGAGTTGTGGACTTTAGGATTGCGGATTTGAGGGAATCTACTGTATTTTTCAGTAGTTGCTACATTGGTTTTCTCTGATTGGAGACATTAGAAATTTGTTTTAAATAATGCACAATTTAAATTATGCGTAACTAAAAATGGATCTTTTTTCTTTCGTCTTGCATTTTAATAAACCTAATGAAGGAATATTGAAAGTAAATGAGTATTTTGCAATATCTTTGATTATTTCACTTTATCTTATTGACATATTATTGGATGGCTTCATGAAAAAAAAAGTGATTTATTAAAGCAAAATCTCAAGTCTTGAAGTAAAGGCGAAGAATTTAATTAAAAAACCATGTGCAAGTTATTTTACCCAAATTTTGAATCAGCTTTTGATTTGTATTTTCTTATTTATACATTTTCTCAAATGTACTGTACAATTTGAAAAATATATACAAAACAGGTAAAAAAAATTATGTACAATTTATTATTTATGCTCAAAAATTTTAATTGCTATAAATTCATTTAGTAGAGGACCTGTTACCCGGAATCATTGGGACAGATCGCTTTCTGGATATTGGAATTTTCTGGATTTTACGTCCTTCTGAATTTTGCAACCCCCCACTTCCCTCCCCACGAAATTCGTAATTTTTCAATAACATCAAAATAGCAAAATTAAATCAATTCCATGTAGAATAGGAATGATATTTATGTTTTGAATTTCTTTATAATTTACACAAACAATTTTAATAAATCTTATTTTTAAATAATTAAGCTCGATGATCATGCAGGAAATCTTTTCCACAATTGTTTATAAATATTTTCGCGAACTCTTTTGAAAAAAATTAAAACATTAGCAGGTATTGCGTTCTGAAATTTCTCAGAAGAAAGTTGAAAGATACTGAAAAATAAACATTTTCCTATTATTCAGAATATTATATGCATGCGAAATGTATTGTTGCAATACAATGGCATAGTCGTAATATTTTATCAGAAAAGGGGGAGGGGGATGGAGAATATCTGATGATTTTTTTTAAAGAATCCTAGAACATTTGAAACTAAAATTTGATAAAAAGACAATGTTTTTTCCTAACTTCAGGGACCCACCAGTGGCCAAGAGGTTCTGACCTTTCAACTGGTAGACGAAAGGTGCTGGGTTCGAACCCAATCGCCGCCGTCGGCCTAATCGTTCGGAGTTTTAGTGGTTTTCTTCGAACCTTATCTAAATATGGGTTAGGTTCCCTTAGAAAGACCCCCCACGAAGGGCAACTCCAAGAACTTATATGCCTAGAGTAGATAATTGGCCGACACAAAATAAACCAAATCTAACTTCAAGAGCAAGAGGAGAGGGAGGGGGAGGGGTCACGCCACTAAAATAACTTATTTTATAGGTCGCACATTGAAATAATGAACTGACAAAAAATAGGAATCTATAATTTCTTTTTCAGAAATTGCAAACTTTAAAATTTTTTGAATACATTTCATTTTTGGATTTTGGAATTCCAGGCTAGGTCCGCTACAATACATAAAATTCCATTTTTGCAAAAAAGAAAAAAAAACCTAGGAAAGGTATAGATTTGGTTCTTTGACAAATATCTTATAAATAATAATATTTATTTTTTTTAAAATCAAGAAGAATTCTGCTATTATTATGTTATGAAGCTTACATTCAGTTTTCTGGCCTATAGGGAAATTAGCAAAGATAAGTAAATATTCACAACAGGTGGCACTGTCCAAAGAATTGTCTTATAAGGAATAGAATATTTAATATAGGAAATTTTAAAAACAATTTTTGATAAATCAAATTGATTTTATTATTGTTGGTATTAGCATACATTTATTTGTTGACTGCATCTTACAATTATTTATCAGCTTCAATGAGAATTAAAAAAAAAGAATTAAGTATATAAGACAAGAGATTTTATGTTAACAGTGAAAATAATAAAAATACTGTGTAAAATTTGCGATATAACATGTAGAAAAATTGTTTAACAATCTATACGTTAGAATTTCAAGATTAAATTTCTGATGAATGCGATGATGTCAGAATATCATCGATTAAAAATGTAATCGAAAATAGATTGAAAAGAGTTAGTCAAGGAAATCCTAACTTGTCAATGGAGGTTATGCTGAGCGAGACTGTTTACGGACTTTGGCGTCGTTAGGATTTCCATACTTGGAGATATAGCGAGATTTGGCGAGCAGAAAATTCTTTCATAGCTTATTTCACATTTATATTTTTTATTTTCGAAACGCAAATTTGGTTAAGAAGTAAGAAATCTTGCAAATTTTATGAATTAACGAATGAAAAGAATTTCGTGAAAATGTTAAAAATTAAATTGAAAAATAGCCTTAAAAAATAAATGCTCCGAGTTAGCCCCGGTAATGTTAAGTCTGCGTTTGATATTATTCTTATATTTAAAATACCTCATCGATATATTAATATTTTCCATTTCTGTTTTCTATATGCTTTTAAAGAAGTCTCTTTTTTCTTATTTGTCGAAATATTTCTAAAATCTACGCTTAATTTATTAATTTATGAGTTAAGTAAAACTTTAACCCTCATTATAAAATTATGCTCAGATTTTAGAAATATTTTGAGAATTTAAAAAAAAAAAGAAACATCTTTTGAGAAGAATATACAGAAGGAAATGTAAGAATGTAATGTAAGAATGCATTAAATGTCCATAGACTTAACATCACTGGGGGGAATTCGGAAACTAAATGAAGGGCAGCCTTAAGGTTCTTCTTAACTTTCCTGCTCTACAGCACAAAACTTAGACACGTTTTAGGACTCGTTTTTAAATGAAAAGGCACATATTTAGCAGGATTGATTATAGAAGCGATTTATAATCAAAATTAGTTTTCCATTTCTCGATAAATAAACTGATGAATTGAAAGCAATTTTGGTCACGTAGCAACCGGTTTTTCACCTTTCTGTCAGAAAAGGCATCTTGTGAAGTGTGTGTTTTAGTGCATTTTTCTTTCTTTCTTTTTTTTTCTTGGGTAAGGCTTGGTTCCTAAAAGGCCTTTTTCAGCCCGCATAAGGACTGTTATGTTAGTCATAAGCATTTCTTTCTAAAATTCTTGCCTCTGTATTCATTAATTATTTAGCTCCAGATACGAAAGCTACATTATAATAATAATGTAGAATATTAGAATAATAATAACGATAGGTTTTAACCGACGCGGCGCAAAAAGCTCATATTAGAAATGAATGCTAAATATATAAAAAATATGCAATATTTTATTATGAAGCTAAGTAAAATGTTATCATTTTTAATAAAAATAAAATTATTATTTAGCATTCTTCCATTTTTATATTTAAAGCAAAAGTAAAATTTGAAAATATTCTAACTATATCCTTAGAAAATTACATTCCAATTTCACATTCATTATAAATTTCGTCACAGAATTATAATATCACTTAAAAAAAATATGCCTATCAAAATAGAATAAAAAAACACTTCTTTCTCACTATAATCTTCAGTAATTACAAATTTACATTTTTAGGCCACATTGAAAAAATTGTTTTAATGTTTTAACTCATTCCTATAACTTGTAATTTCGTTTCCAAATAATTGATTGATCTAAAATTATATTTTAATTTTACTTATATTAACTCTCATTTATGTATATAATTAAAAAAGACACTCTGAATAATTGATGAATTTTTTCTTGTTTTTGAATCTAACATACTGTTGAAATATTAAATTTATACGATTGATTAAAAGATAAATTAATTTAACTTCCTATCAACTCTTCTTAATTAAAATAGAAATACCTTGTGTATGCGGAAACACGAAAATTATATCATGGATATTATATTGTTTATCTATCCTCTAAGAAAATTGTAAAGAACTTCTTTCACTCTTATTTATTTTTAAAGATAATTATCGCTATTTTACATACTTTCATCAGTATGTACTTGAGGTGAAATTTTCCGAAAAATTCGAATCCATCGACATTTTTATTCTATATTTAATAGTTTATATAAAAAAAAACATTTGATTAGGCATGAAAAATCGTCTTTCTCCAAAAATGACATGGGGATTTCATGTGGCCTGTCACCCTTCTTTCATCTCTACGGGGGGGGGGGGGGGTTAGGGTTACTTCCTCATTTATTTCTACCGCCAAAAATCTCGCCAGAACTCTTATGCGCGAATATATACATTTACTTTAAATATTACTAGTATTTTCCATATATATGAGCATACAATAGGTTAAATAAATTTTGTTTAATCAGTCAATCATTTTTAACTAGAAAAATCTAAGAAAAATCAAATTTAAAGTGGTGTTTCTTTAATATTTAGTAAGGAACTATTTCTTTGCGCAGATATACACATCTCTAGTGTACTGCCCATTGACAAGATAGCTTTGCCGAGAGTGTAGAATGAATGATACCTGTCTCGGTTCGATACGGAAAAAATAAGTTAGACCCGGTCAGGTTCTTCAGAATAAAAGGCTTGATCAAGAAAGTGTAACTAGGTCCGGCCCGATATTTCAGGAGAAGTATGGTCCAGGCCTGGCTCAATGTCGCCCATATGAGAGGAGGCGTTTGGTAAAGTCAAACTTTTTATGAATATGAAACAGTTGTAAGGTTTGAAAATTAAAAATTTTTAATGTAAAAAACAAAGCATTGTAAAACCTGCCTAGACTAGATAAGAAGGTGCCGGAAGAATTTTCCATTTTTGACGGGTTTACAGCTTAGCAGTTATAATTCTTTGTCATAGCCATGATTTTTTTTCTATTCAAGCTGGATTCTGTTTCATACATTTTCTGTTTGTGCAAGGTTTTAATTAATCCTTTTGGCTAGTTCTGATTTTACAAAAAGGAAAAAAAAATGCGGGATCGGAAACAAGTTGAATTTTAGATAAATTGTTATCTTCGCATATGTAAACGTGATTATAACATTCCGTTGCATAGAAAAAAGATTTCGTTATAAACAGGATCATATTCACAGATTGTTATAAGGAAAGGGCAGCTGACGTCACTGTGGGCTCTTATTAGTGTGGGCAAGCTGTTTTCGCCCGTGCTTTGTTAAAGCACCGACACTACATATGAAATCAAGCATTCTGATTGGTCTACCGATGTTATGATGGTTGTCTGCTTGCTATGATTGGGCTACGTTGTCAAGATGATTCCTACAATGATCGCTATGACAAAAATGTAGCGGTAGATTGGTTGACAGAAATGTTTGTTTGTAAACATAGCCTTTCCTTATAGTAAAATTAATTTTGCATGAACAAAATGCTCAACTAATATTATATGTCACTAGAAGAATTATCGTGAATAGTTCATACATGAATCAATAAAAATTTTTGGTAAAGGAAATATTGTTTGTAATGACGTTTTATCCTGCAGCATACCACGAATTTGGTTAAATTTACATAAAAAACCCCAAGACACTTTCCTCAATATCTACATTGTATTTACCAAACCTTATAGGATTATAATATTACATTTTCGATTATAAATAGATTTCGTTATAAATAGGATCCGTATTAACAGATGTAATAGTAAAACTAATTTTGCATAAACACAATGCTCAACTAAAATTATGTGTCTCTTGAAGAATTATCGTGAATTAATCATACAAGAATCAGTTATTTTAATAAAGGACATATTGTTTGTAAGGACGTTTTATCCTACAACATACCAATAATTTGGATAAGTTTACTTAAAGAAACCCAACAATAGTAATATTCCATTTTCCTCAATATCTACATTTTATTTTACAGATCTAAAAATTTACTTTAACTTTCATTCCAATTATATGGCATTTGAAAATTAAAATGTTAATATTTGTATTTTTATTTTATTTTATATTCTTGGTCGATGGCTGTGTTTACAGTTGAAAGTACTAAGAATTCAAAGTAATTTAACATCTTTTTTTAAAAATATTTTTTGTTATTCTTAAGTAATTTACACATAGTGTAGGTTTTAAGCTCACCTTATTTTTATAGACAGATTTAACAATAAGATGTAAATAATACAGTTACAATTATTAGTTGAAAAATTCATTTTCCCGAATCTAATAAGGATTAGAAGCCTGAATGCGTTGGGTTGTCCGCAACCTAAACTCGAAAATCATACTTGATGTCTATCCAAAAGGCTAAAGCCAGCAGGGGCATCATAAGGGATTGAACCCCTCTCTCAAATTTTTATCGAGGTGTATCAAAAATGGCATAAAATACACACAATGAATTAAATTTTAATACAAGTATCTTCGTTTTATTATTTTGCTTCATCTCTTCGCCCTATTTTTGCATTTGTTCTTTTAAGTGATCCAGCAAAACAAATCGTTTTATTAAACGAAGAAAATGACATCAGAATTGAAGCAATGCTAATTTTTTGGGAACGAAAGTATTTTCAAAAACTTTCTCGTTTCTTTCTACTTTCCTTGCGTGAGAAAGCGGACATCCTTGACCTGAGTGTAAGGTCAAGCTTGTGTCCGAGTGGTTGCATTGATTGGACGTGCGGGACACACGCAACTACTTTTTGCGGTTTGAAGTTGGCGTGTTTTATGTTCGCAAACGGCGCGTTTTATGTTGAATGACTTCTCCATTTCAAGGAAGGAAAATTTCAGTCCAATAGTAGGACAGGGATCTTTCTCTTAAGGTTGTATTTCGATTCAAACTCCTTAATTTCCGTTTTATTTTTAAATTCATGTTTGCTCTTATATACATCATTTTGACAAATTATCTTATTTAGAAAATGCACAAGGTGCTGCAATTGTCGATTCTTTGACAAATGCAAAAAATATTGCAAAAAAAGCAATCAAAAACACATTTTGAACCGATTTTTCCGAAGCGGGAGATCTGAGAACGAAAAAAAGGGTCATACTGATAAGATAATTGTTTATAAATCAAATTCTAATGAATGGAGCGTAAAATAATATCACACGGCACCTTATACGTCTCTTCAAAAATCCACTCAGCAAGTTTCGTGTTTCTACTTTTAAAAATGTGTTTGAAATTGTATCAGAAAATTTCGAACTGTTGATAGTGGAAAAGCGTTTTTTCGAATACACCCTTAAGTAGGGTTGAGATAGTTATCTCGTGAACCAACGCGGTGAGCGGCCCATCCTATCTGTATGTATTTGAATTAAGGTACCATAATAAAATGCACGTCGTCTTTATTTACGAAATAATAAAACTAATTCAACAGAATATTATTTAACCCAAGAATTTAGAATATCAAGTGATTTAGAATATCGAATGAATAATATTTAACACAATATTGTTTATATTTTGAACAACAGATGGCAGTTCTATCAAAATTCCATTTGATTTCACCAGAAGTTATTAAAAAATTACAGATATACATTAACTATTTGTTTAATATATAACACAATTAAACATTTTAGTTACAAATTATGAGTTTAAATTTCACTAAATACTAGTTGTAGTGTATAGGTGTGGTGGTTTCTCGAAAACCCCTGCCATATTTTATTTTATTTTATTTGTATTAACTATTTTATTTGCTATCATCTCCTTTTTATTAATGTTCTCATTTTAAATATTATTTCGATTTCGTTTCTTTTGATGTCTTCTCCTGTAAATATTTCTTCCTTACGTAGCTTATCGAATGTTCTAAAACGGTAAAATCTTGTTTGAATTCATTCCTTCCGGTTTAAAAAGCTTCTAGAAGCTTCTCCAACGTTCTATGGGTGGTTACTTCCGTTTAATCAAGCCCTCCCCTTGGCCTATGAAATTAAATTCTTCTGATGACGTGATTTATGCAGTTAAGTGCCTGGCCACCTTTTTGGCTTTCCTTCTTTAAGAGTATTATCATTTTTTTCCTATTAAATTCATATTTCCCTTTACATTTGTACGTAGCTTGGCTTTTTCACTCTCGCTTCGCTCATTCTAACTTTGCCAACTTGGCGTGTTGCGAGATTACAGCAACCCTTTCTCTTTGCACTCCCCTCTGTGACGGCCGTTTTGTCAGATGAGTGGAGGTTTTGCAGTGCGTAAGACACCTCTATCTGCTCCGGCCTTATACTTCTGGTGATTTGTCGGCCGTTATAAAAGTTCGTATAAGCTGCCGTGAACACGATGGAATCAATTGTGCATTTATACAATATTGATGGATCGTTCTGGTGTTATATTAACCATGATGCTTCTATGTCTTCTTTTTCATTTCATATTATTTACGAAAATCATATTCTTGAAAAATTGATGAAGAAATAATTGTTATTCTCGCATTTAGAAAATGAAATTTCGATTTTGGAGGATTTGCTTTTTTAAAAATAAAAAATGTATTTATGATTCGTAAAAAAATGGCATCCCCAGGAGAAATAGAGAGATCTCTCCAGAAGTATATTTTTCCTTTTATGATTGAAGATTTTTGCAAATTTATGTCTGATCTATAATATCAAGATAGATCGTTCTTAACATGTGTATTCATAAAGAAAATTATTTATAAAATACGTTGGCATTATTCTTCTTCATATATAAAGAAAATATAAATAAAGTTTTCTTCTTCAATGTACAACAATCGTCTCAAATGAGTTTTCTTCTTCATGTTACCTCACTCATCATTCTCAAGACTCAGGTAATATCTTCTTATTTATTTTATTTTTCTCACAAGTGATTTTTGATTAGATTTTATCATTAAAATAAATCTCTGTGAAGAACTTTCAAGGTATATTTTTGTCATGTCCTTTTTTTGGGGTATTTTGCTGGTCCTCATTCAGCACATTGTACTTAATACCACTATGATCATTGGCCTATATGATGGAACGAGATAGATAAGCGTTCCCATCACTTCTTTTCAAACACAACATATAAATCTTCTTTGGTGCCGTGTTTCCTTGTGAACCAATATTCTTCTTTTGGCACCATGTGCCTCTTTGAATCAATTAATATTCTTCTAGACATGACAATTATTAAATAATATTATGATTTGTTTATTTAAATATATTTAAAAAAATAAATAAATTACGTTTCCATTATCTGTATTCTTCATACAGTGGTCAATATTTTATGATGATTCTTTATTGAAAGAGGTGTAATAAATGATTATATAATATATTTTGATTTTATGCTAAAAATAATTTTTGAGAACAGAAGATTCTATACGTTATTTAATAAAGAAGGTGTGTCACAGTATATGAATAATATAATTTGGTGATATTTTTTTTTGTCTTGATATATTTTATAATTGATATCATATAATATTTAACGAAAGTGCTGGTCAAAATAACTAATTATTTTAATATAAGTTATTCTCTTCTTTTCATAAACATAAGAACATATGTATTGGAAGATATGATATAAGAAAAAAATTTTTGCGTCTTACATTCTTGGTCTCATGCTAGGAAAGATATGTTGGCATTTTTCTTCTTTTCGTCATACATTTGTTCCTTTTCTTTAATATATAAAAATGGTGTATAACGTAAATGAAATTCGTTATTATTTTAGATAATGTGTCAATTTATATATTGTTTATTATATGACCAGTCTATAACCAAATTTAACCTGTCATTTATTGAGCATTTACTTTAAATATCTCATTATGCCTCCTAAACCAAAGTTAAACATTGCAATACAGCCGTTTGATGGCAATCCACACACTGTAGAATTCTTCTTTGATCAATTATCTGATCTTCAAGAATTAAATAACTTTTCTGACAAAGAACTTTTTGTTCTTTTCAAATCAAAACTTGAAGGTAGTGCTTTACTCTTCTTCCTTGAAACACAGTCTCAATTCAAGAACACTAATTTCCAGGCCATTCGTAAAGCTTTTATAGACTATTTCTTACCCTCAAAAAAAGCTATTTCTCTCAAATCCTTGCAAAATTTAAAGTTAGATTCAAATGAATCATTTAAAAATTTTGCATTTCGTCTTGATAAACAGCTTCGCCTTGCTTATCCTAAATTGGATTCTCCTGCTCTTAATTCACTAAAATTCACTCATTTTCTTGAGGCTTTGCCTAAACAAATTAAGAGAAAGATTCTAGAAGAAAACATTTCCTCATTTGATTTAGCTCTTGAACGAGCAAATTTTCTTCAAGATATATATGATTCTCCTCTTAAAAAATCTTATGAGAATTATGATCAAGTTTATTGTTTGGATAGTAAAAAAGGTCATGATAATTCTATGGCTTCTATTAATGTGCCCCATAAGACTCCTATAAAACATACGAAGAATAAAATTTATGTCAATTCTCCAACTACCTTCTCGCCATCTGAAACTCAAAATGAAAACTCTCATACTTATCGTAACCTAAAAAGAAAAGCTAGAACGTATTCACCTTCTCCAAATAGACAAGATGTTGCAAATAAACATAAAAATAATTTTCGTCAACAAAAGTCAAATCGAAAACGTCCTTTTTATCAACCCACCTTCGACAAATTTTCTCACAAAAAAACTCTGCATCCTTTTATCACAAACAAAACGTTTTGCAATGTGCTTTTTACGGAAAATTCAATCATCGTATGGACACATGCTATAAATTTAAGAATGTTCTCAATTCTTCTAATCAAAATTCTTCATCTCAATTTTCGTCTAATTCTCACAGAAGGAAAAACTACACCTCTTCTTTTGAAAATAAAAATAGTGTCTATCATTTAAACAAATAGGGAAGACTGGTTCTACTGACCGCCTTCTCTCCCATAATTTTCATTCAGGGTCAGCACAATTTAGTGACAAAAACAAACGTCGCTTTGACAAGGGCTCGTCAGTCACCTTAGTATCATCTACTTCTGTACAGACATCCCCTGTAACACCTAAACTTAATAAATCCTCATGTTCTCATAATTCTACGACATCCAAACAAGCTTTTGAAATTGATGATGATGTACAAGAAAGACACGTCATCTGCAGTTCCTTTGATAACTCTTATGCTCTACCATGCATCTCGATAAATATACAACATAATAAAATTTCCACTCTAATTGATACTGGCTCAAGTTTGTCCCTTTTGGATCAAGAATGCTTTAATAGCATTAAATCCAGAATTCACTACAAATTCTTATCCAGAAATGTGTCAGTGTCAACTGTAAATTCTAAAGTTTTTTTTCAAAGGATGCATCGAAATAGCATTTAAAATCGACAAATATTTTTTCCATCATGTCTTTTACCTTACAAAGATACAAAATGTCAACTTTCAAGCCATTGTTGGGTTTGAGTTCATCAATAAACATTCTATAACCATTTCTCCAACTTTTAAATCTATATTAATTAAAGATAAACATATCCCTTTTCACAGTCATAATGAATCTCCTACTTGCTATTTCATGAATTCTGAATGTACTTATGACAATTTAAATGTACCATATTCTTTAGATGCACACAAAATGCCTTGTTATGAAAATTCTGTACCAAATAATCTAAGTAATGGTACTTATATTGATGATGTATATGGAAATTCTGGTGACACCAATTTACAATTAGTCAATAATTATGCAACTTATCCCTACAATTATAATTTCCAAAATAATGATTTTCTTATAAATAGTGTTGCTAATACTGCTATGAATTATCATAATCCCTATATGGATGGTAATTTTACTTATTTTCCTAACTATTTTCCAATTGATTATGGTAATGTTGTGAACTATTTATCTATTAATAATAATATGCCTGACAAAATTTTTACATCTGAAAGTGCTAATGATGTTAGTTATGTTGGTGAAAAGCAAACTCATTTAAATATTGGTAATAAAATTTTGGTGAATTCCAACATGGTACAAACACTTAATAGAGAATTAATCCCTCCCAATTCCTTTGTTTATTTACATGTCAAGTACTTGAATCCTCCATCTGAATATTTTATTTTTAAGCCTGCTTTAAAAAATAAAGGTCTTGTTTTACATGAATCACTGCATTCTAAATCTTCAATTCAAAATAATTTATTTTTGGTTGTATGTCAGAATATATCAAAGCTGGACATTCATTTAAATAAAAATTCAATTATTGGCGAATGCATTAATATAGATGAGAAGGATATTTAGGAATACTCTTTTGATTTAGATTTCGAAAATGAATATTGCAATTTAATTCTACCATCTGAAGAAATTAAAAGAAAACGTGTTCAAGAACTATCTCCAAATGATTTTGACCTAAAACACTTACCTCCTCATGAAAGGAACTCTTTAACAAAATTATTATGCAGTAAACCTTTAGCTTTTTCCAAATCTCTGGACACTTTAGGTCATACCGACCTGGTTAACCCACAATTTTCAATGTTAAATTCTCACCCAGTGAAAACCCTACCTTTTCCTGTGCCACAGGCACTCGAACAAGAAGCTCTTGACCAAATTAATCAAATGCCAAATGCTGGTATTATTGAAAGATCAAATTCATCTTGGGCGTGTCCTATGCTTCTTGTTAAAAAGAAGAGAACAGATATGTCGAAGCCTCAAAAATATCGTTTGGCTCTAGATTTAAGATTGTTAAATTCTATTATTATCCCATCTTCATATCCTCTTCCAAGAATTCAGAATCTATTGGTGCAATTATGAAAATTTAAGTATTATACTACTCTTGACTTGCCCTCTGCATACTGGCAGATCGCTGTACCTAAAGAAATGCAAGATAAGCTCAGTTTTACTACTCCATGGGGAATTTTTACCTACCTTCGTCTCGTTTTTGGCTTGAAGACAGCTGCGAGCACTTTTCAACAATTAATTGATTCAGTTATTCAATTATCTGAAATTGATTCGTGTTATGCATACCAAGACGATATTGTGGTTGGCGCTAATTCATTTGAAGAGATGGTCATGAAACTCACAAAGCTCTTAGACATTCTTATTGCCAACAATATTACTCTTTCTCCTGAAAAATGTTCCTTTATGAAAACTAGTATTAACTTTTTAGGCTTCCAACTCACAGATCATAAAATTCTTCCTATTACAAGCAACATTTTAAAGATTACTTCCTTTCCAAAGCCTAAAACCAAGAGGCAAACCAAAAGCTTTATAGGATTATGTTCATTTTATAACTCAATTATACCTATTTTTGCTAATTTGATTACTCCCCTCATTGAAGTCACCAAACCTAAAAATAAATTTTCTTGGAAATCTGAACAAGAAAATGCGTTTAAAAAATTACAAGACATATTCTTTCAAAAACCTATGCTAAATCTTCCAAATTGGGATCAGACTTTTTATGTTATTACTGATGCATCAAAGACAGCAATCTCAGCTGTTCTTATGCAAAAATTTGATGGTGAACTGCGTCCCATCTCGTATTATTCCAAAACTTTATCTCAGTCTGAAAGACAGTATCCAGCCATTAAATTGGAACTTTATGCCATTTACAAAGGCATAACGGCTTTTAAATATTACATTTTTGGTCGATCCTTTATTCTTTTATCGGATGCCAAACCTCTCAATAATTACAAGAAAGCTACATCACCAGCCGATATTACTACGCGGTGGATGTTAGAACTGTCGGAATACTCGTACACATTCCAACATGTACCAGGCAAAGAAAATGTGTTAGCAGATTTTCTGAGTAGAACACCTCACATTCCTACTGAAGATCTTCATACTAATCCAGATCTTGTCTCTACGCAAGAACCCCTACCAATTGTTGATAATCAAAAATATTTACATAATGAAATTCCTCACTTTCCATGTGGTTTAATTGACAAGACACACCACACCTGTCATCTTCAAAGTGACTCTCCATCTCCAAATAATGTCAATAATGAAGACCCATTACTAGAAATTTTTGATCACACCATCTTCTCTGAACAACAAAAAGACCCTAAAATTAAGAAAATTTATGAAGATCTTAAAACTAACAAAAAATCTAAAAGTTTAAATGGCTATTATGTTAATCCAAATAATGATTTACTTTGCTAGAATGGACATTTTTCTTCAGAAGATATTGAGCTGCATAAAGCTGTTTTACCTTCGTCACTTAGAGCAAAAGCCTTAAGGATTGCTCATGTTACTCATACTGGAATTCATAAAACTATTGTTAATTTAAAGAAAAGATTTACCTGGAAAACCCTTGTTTCTGATGCCATTAATTATGTCAACTCTTGTGAAATTTGTTTAGTAAACAAAAATCATAAAAAAAATACTGCTCCATATTTGCCTGCACCATTGCCTACAGCTCCCAATCAAAAAGTTTCTATGGATTTACTTGCCCCATTGAGAAATCGCCAATATGTGATGACCATTATTGATCACTTTTCTCGTCATTTAGAATTATATGCCTTGAATAACATTAGCGCTGAATCTGTTACCAAAGCTCTATTGCATTACATTTCTACTCATGGAAAGCCCGAATTAACACTTACTGATCATGGCTCTCAGTTCACTAGTGATATGTTTTCTTATTTTAACAAAAAGCTTGGCATTAAGTTGGAACACAGTTCTGTAGCCCATCCCCAGGCTAATGGATTAAGTGAGCGATGCAATACTCAAATAAAATCGTCTAGGAATACAATGGCTTCCCAAGGATTTGATGTACCAACTGCTCTAAAAATTCACCAATCCATATACAACGCTACGCCTCATCCAGCCACAAAATTCACTCCAAATCTTCTTCATTTTGGAAGAGAGGTAAATGACATTTATGCTAATTACAAAACTCAGGCTTCCTGGAAAATTCTCAACACTGCCTATGAAATTCACAATTAATGGATGTTATTGAGAAAATATACTATCAAGCTTACAAGAATAACGAATCTTCTAGACAAAGAGTGTACCAAAAATCGAGAGAAAAATTAAAATTTGCCAACATCAATGTTAATGATATTGTTTACGTAAAATTTCACACTGTGTTTAACAAAAAAGTACAAGGCCCGTACATGGTGAAGAAAATAATTTCTCCTGTACTTATTCAAATTCAAGATCACAATAATAGTCAAGCATCACCAATGTTGATTCACACTAATCGAATCTTGAAACTTCAAAAAAGAAATGATGCATTGCAATATCCTTCAGTTCCTTCTAAAGATGCATCACATGATCAAACAGCTGTTGATAGTGCATCTTCTACTCCTGTGAGACAACATTTTCCTACTCAAGTTTCTAATCATGATGCTGCTTGTAACACATCTCCTCAAATTCTTTCTTCTTCTAAGTGCCAACAAACATCTTCATATTCGTGTAAATCGGTACATTCACAGGCTCCTGCTGATAGCACTCACACTGCTGTTAGAAACAAGTCTACTCAATGCAAAAATTATGATCTTCGCCCTCGCACTCATAAAATGTATAAAAAATGAACTAATCTTCTTTTCTTTTTTTCAGGATGACTCTTGATTTGTAACATATTCAGTCAATACTAGTTCGACTGGATAATCGAGTATGAAGAGTGACTGTATAAAAATTTTTGTTTTCTTCTTCCAAGCTGCAGGCAGCTGTTATTTTTTTTCTCTTTTTTATTTAAGTCATCTTCTCCTTGATGCAATGCAATTGTCATCCTCCAAAAGTATGTAAAGTTTTAATATTTTTCACTATTCACTGTATTCTCTTCTAAACTATAATTATTGTAATATGTATATACGCTCAAATATGCCATATACTGGTACTTATAACCTTACAAAACCTTTAATTTCAATAGTTGGAGCTAAATTGAGAAAGAATTTGTCTTTTATATACTTGTTGAAATATTGTGTCATTATTTGAATTATTTTGACAAATGTTTATTCTATAAAAGAAATGTAATTTGTTATTGGTGTAAGGTAAACATGAGTACTCATGACATCAATTTCTCTATTGTGACTTATATAGTAATTTTCTTTTTACAAAGCATGCATGCTCTAACATTTAACCTCTTTTAACAAAAAAATGATGAATGATTCAGAATAAGTTTTTTTTTGTGTATGCCTTTAAGTATTTGAAAGTTCATAAAGATGTAAACAAAAAAAAGGATTTTTGTTTATACTATATTCATACTTTGAATACAAAGATATTTGTTTGAGTTGTTATATATTTGAGTTTGAGTCATTATATATTTATATAAAACAAATACTTGATATATGACAAATAAAAAATGATCACTTGTTATTTAAAAATGTTTGAATATTGCAATTAAACATATTCAAAATACCTTACATAAATTCTTGACATAATAGATTTTTGTTTATAAATTGACATTATTATAGTCATATGGTAGATTGATATATTCATGTAAGTTCCTTTTATCAGAGTGTAAATATCCTCTTTATTTTATTTACTTTGAATATAGTATTAAAAGTAATTTTTGAAATTATTTTGGATTTATGTTGAAGTGGTTCAAGAATATCCTTTTATGAGAGTATAAATAATTCTCTCTTTGAAATTTGTTATATTCATTTTGAAGGTATTCTTATTGGAAAATAACATTGTCCTTTTCTGAGAGTTTACATATGCCTTTTTAGAGTTTGTTATATTTTCTTTGAAAGTATTGTTGTTCGATGAAACTAAAATTATTCAGTTAAGATTAGTTAAAATCTTAAAAAGGTACTATATGTGGACATATATATATTTTTATGAGAGCCTAAATACTCTCTCTTGACCATTTGTATATTTTTTTTCTTAGAAATTCATTGAAATTAATGATTGTCAACATATGTCATTTGAAACCATTTACTTGTGCATACAGATATAGTGTGGTTTATTTTGATGTCAATTGAATATGTTTACATGTTGTTGTTTTTATACTCAACTATTCTTACATATGCTAATATTTAATTATTATATTGCATTTGCACAGCTTAACAAGAGACTGCTAATAGTTAAAGACTGTCATTTCTGCAAATATATAGACTTTAACATTTTTTTTGATACATGATAGCTACTTCTATAAGAAAATTATTTTTTGTATACCTTCTATTTTAATATTTGTTATATTTTATGTATGAGCATAAGAACTGCTATTATGATAGTAATTTTTATTATTATTTAATATAATGTAATGAATCATACAATTATTTCTAGTTCATTTATTTTGTATGATTATTTTATATTTTTGTACATGTTTTAGAAAATATTGTCTCGATGAAAAAATTATTGAATTTTGTCATCTCTCCAATATTTTCTTTTGGGGAAGCCCGGGTAAATATGTGGTGGTTTCTCGAAAACCCCTGCCATATTTTATTTTATTTTATTTGTATTAACTATTTTATATTCTATCATCTCCTTTTTATTAATGTTCTCATTTTAAATATTATTTCGATTTCGTTTCTTTTGATGTCTTCTCCTGTAAATATTTCTTCCTTACGTAGCTTATCGAATGTTCTAAAACGGTAAAATCTTGTTTGAATTCATTCCTTCCGGTTTAAAAAGCTTCTAGAAGCTTCTCCAACGTTCTATGGGTGGTTACTTCCGTTTAATCAAGCCCTCCCCTTGGCCTATGAAATTAAATTCTTCTGATGACGTGATTTATGCAGTTAAGTGCCTGGCCACCTTTTTGGCTTTCCTTCTTTAAGAGTATTATCATTTTTTTCCTATTAAATTCATATTTCCCTTTACATTTGTACGTAGCTTGGCTTTTTCTCTCTCGCTTCGCTCATTCTAACTTTGCCAACTTGGCGTGTTGCAAGATTACAGCAACCCTTTGTCTTTGCACTCCCCTCTGTGACGGCCGTTTTGTCAGTTGAGTGGAGGTTTTGCAGTGCGTAAGACACCTCTATCTGCTCCGGCCTTATTGTTCTGGTGATTTGTCGGCCGTTATAAAAGTTCGTATAAGCTGCCGTGAACACGATGGAATCAATTGTGCATTTATACAATATTGATGGATCGTTCTGGTGTTATATTAACCATGATGCTTCTATGTCTTCTTTTTCATTTCATATTATTTACGAAAATCATATTCTTGAAAATTTGATGAAGAAATAATTATTATTCTCGCATGAAAAAAATGAAATTTCGATTTTGGAGGATTTGCTTTTTTAAAAACAAAAAATGTATTTATGATTCGTAAAAAATGGCATTCCCAGGAGAAATAGAGAGATCTCTCCAGAAGTATATTTTTCCTTTTATGATTGAAGATTTTTGCAAATTTATGTCTGATCTATAATATCAAGATAGATCGTTCTTAACATGTGTATTCATAAAGAAAATTATTTATAAAATACATTGGCATTATTCTTCTTCATATATAAAGAAAATATAAATAAAGTTTTCTTCTTCAATGTACAAAAATCGTCTCAAATGAGTTTTCTTCTTCATGTTACCTCACTCATCATTCTCAAGACTCAGGTAATATCTTCTTATTTATTTTATTTTTCTCACAAGTGATTTTTGATTTGATTTTATCATTAAAAAAAATCTCTGTGAAGAACTTTCAAGGTATATTTTTGTCATGTCCTTTTTTTGGGTATTTTGCTAGTCCTCATTCAGCACATTGTACTTAATACCACTATGATCATTGGCCTATATGATGGAACGAGATAGATAAGCGTTCCCATAACTTCTTTTCAAACACAACATATAAATCTTCTTTGGTGCCGTGTTTCCTTGTGAACCAATATTCTTCTTTTGGCACCATGTGCCTCTTTGAATCAATTAATATTCTTCTAGACATGACAATTATTAAATAATATTATGATTTGTTTATTTAAATATATTTAAAAAAAAAATAAATTACGTTTTCATTATCTGTATTCTTCATACAGTGGTCAATATTTTATGATGATTCTTTATTGAAAGAGGTGTAATAAATGATTATATAATATATTTTGATTTTATGCTAAAAATAATTTTTGAGAACAGAAGATTCTATACGTTATTTAATAAAGAAGGTGTGCCACAGTATATGAATAATATAAGTTGGTGATATTTTTTTTTTCAGCACATTGTACTAAATACCACTATGATCATTGGCCTATATGATGGAACGAGATAGATAAGCGTTCCCATCACTTCTTTTCAAACACAACAATAGGTATCAAATTTTTATCTTTAGAAAAGCGGGTAGAAAATCTATTATCAAAAATAAGACGTCTTCCATAGGGAATTAATTTTTTTAACTGTCTCTTTCCCAACTCTTTATTCCGTTTTTCGGCTTTCACATAGTACGTTTCACATCCATACATAAAACACTTCCGCGCTATATCAAATTATGATGCAAAAACATGAATTTATGAACAAAATAATTACACAGTCGTATAGAACACAATGTTAAAATGATGCGTGTAGTCTGCACAGCACCGCTATGTGGCCACTTTAGCGTTAGAGTCAACTTTGATTGAGAGATGCCATAGGAGAAGTTTCTAGAATAGCTAAATATCCCTTTCCGTTCTTTTTACTCTTTCAGTTTTTCCCATAGGACTGTTTTTCTTTCTGTATGTGTGGAGGAGGGGGGCGTTTCTCATTATTTTAATGTAATTTGTCTATTGAAAGCTTATGCTTCATACATTAAAAAGCTAGAATAAAAATTCTCTCCCGTCATTCTGGGTCACGTTACGGACTCATAATGGTTTAAAATTTAAATTTCTCAAACTTCTTCGAGGTTTTCACCAAATCAGCATCTGAAAACAATCGTGCCAATGTGGTGTGTGTATGACATCTGTGCCATATAAATATTCAGTCTTTTTTTAAGTCCACTCCAGTGTTACATTTTTTCAGTGACAGTTTCTGCCCGGGCGCCTGGCATGTCTGCTAGTACGAGTTAATTTTAGTGAAGATATTTATTACTTATTCATAAGGGTGTATTCGAAAAAATGATTTTCCATCTTCAGCAGCTCGAAATTTTCCAATACATTTTCAGGCTTATTTTTTAAAGTAGAAATATGAAACTTGCCGAGAGAATTTTTGGAGTGATGTACAAGGTGCCGTGTGATGTAATTTTTCACTGAATTAATTAGAATTTGATTTATAAGCAAATATTTTCTCAGCATGACGCTTTATCTCGTTCGAAAATCTCCCGCTTTGGAAAATTTGTTCCAAAACGCCGTTTTTCACAGCATTTTTTTTTGCAACATTTTCTACATTTATCAGAAAATCAACTATCACGGCACCTTGTGTAGTTTCTAAATAAGATATTTTGAAAGTTTGGTGCATTTCAAAGTAAAAATGAATTTGAAAATAAATCTGAAAATAAGCAGTTTTGATCAGAATACACCCTTAAATATTCATTGTACGAACATTTGCGTACTTGTTACATATTATTACTAATATTAAAAAATGCAGTGACGAGAATTTAAGGCGCAACACTAGGATAAGAGAAGGATCCGGATTATAATGTAAAGTCTATGGGAGCGCTCTTTTCGAATATTTCGCTCAAATTTTAATATTTTGACATGATTTTTTTTTTGCACAAGATAGCTCAGGATGATCCACAACCGGCCTATTTTTGCTTTTTCAGTTTTGTTTTCAGATTTAAAAAAAAATTACTTTAACTTTCGAAACCTGTTCTGAAATTGAAACTATCGTAATACAAAAATATATAAATACAATCGAAAAAGGTAAAACCTAGGCCGGTTGTGGATCGTCCTCAGCTATCTCGTGCAAAAAAAATCATGCAAAAATATTAAAATTTGAGAGATATATTTGAAAAGAACGCTCCCATAGACTTTATATTATCATAAGGGTCTTTCTCTGTGCCTAGTGTGGGGCCTTAATATGTTTTTAAGTGTGAAAAAAGGTCTGACAAGTGCTTCTATTAATAATTGAACAAGAGGGAGGACAAGGGATCCTTTCTTGGCTGCAACTCACATCAATGCCAACTTTGAAAAAATCACGTTTGTGGTACTTTAGTCAAACTTTCCATTACGCTTTACAAGTTGACTGCTCTGCACTGCAATCCATTTTCTCTGCAATTCTACTCTCAGGGCGTGCTTGGTGGCACTATATTGGTGTGATACGCTACAGGCACCTTTACTGGGTACGTCTTTACACTATACATATTTAAAGAAATGGTGACTGATTTGTTTTCATGGAAAAAGCACAATTATGATTTTTTCAAAGTTACCTTTGAAGTGGGTTGCAGCCAAGAAGGGATTCCTTGTCCTCCCTCATGCTCAATTATTAGGTAATAGAAGCACTTGTCAATTTTTTTTTCATACTTAAAAACATATTAACCTTTTTTGGTGGCCGTCAGAGCATTTTTTAATACTAGTCATTTAATTTTCTTGATAAAAACGAAGATTTCTTTTTATATCTTGAAAAGTAGAAAAATTGCTGCCGTTAAGATTTAATTGTTGTATTAGAATAACAAGAAAGTCATTGCATTGTCATATAAAATGCATAATATCTGGAAAATAAACCAAGAAGTCGAATGAAAAAACTACAGTGCGTTCACAACTTTACAGAAAGAACTGAAACTGAAAGCTTCACAATAAAAACAAACATATTTTTCACGTAATTTATTTTATTTGACAAATTATGTTACATACATAACGATTTTTATATTCTTTTAAACTTGGAGGCAATGAATTAAAAAACTGCATCAGCAACATCAAGAAACAATGTTCAACTGGAGTTTTAAGACACAAATTCGATTTTCTCAGCGTTCATCAAACATACAAAAATGGAAAAAAAATTTAGCTTTATCATGACGATAAAAATATGACAAAAATGAAGTTAATCCTATAATGGGATCGTTAGCTACAATTTGTTGAATTTTTCGTCTTCATTTTTTTCGTTTAAAGTTTAATAAAAAAAAAATACAGTAACTACGATAATTTTTTGAATGCTATCATTTTATTCGTCTCATCGAGTTCTATCTTTTAACAACAAAAAAATCATTGTCGTAGGTCAACTGGTTCGTCAGAAAATTCGAAAAGACGTTTGCATTTTCCATTTCTTAAACATATTATACTAAATGCTACCGCGTTTGCTATGATTTATTGATTAAGTAATATAAAGAGTTAATGAGTCATTAAGTATTTATTCATTAAGTTAAAATATAGAGTTATAAATATTAAACAATACGTCTTTGTTATTAGATCACACTAAGAAGTTTCAAGAAATTTCAAGGGGAAATATTCAGATGATAATTTATTTATTTTAAAATATTTTTTAACGAATTCAAAAAAAAAGTTTTAACATTTTGTGTGCTAAAAAATGGAGGATTTTAGGGGGAGAATTCATATGATTCTTTTTAAGATGCGTTCTTAATTATAAAAATAATTAGCACCAATTGTCGTCATTCAGATATAACAGAGCAAAAACTACCCAAGAGAATCGCTTGAAATTAAAAATATATAACTGTTCCATAATTTTGTTGAGTTATTTTAAATTTTATGAAAATCGGTTGTATAGTTTAATTACAGAAACAATGAAAAGCATTCTGTCACATTATGGTCAATGGAAAAAATAATTTCAAGAGAAATTAAATGATGTTATACTGTTTCGAACACAATAGAATTGATATGTACCTAAGAAGCATATGTACTAAAAAATACATTCTGCACAATCTGTTTTGTTAAGAATATTTTTTATTAATTTACAGGAACATAAATGTATTCCATTACACAATGATATAGAGGGGAAATACTGTTTTACTACTGTTCTACTGCGTTACTACTATTAAACTATTTCACATTTTATGAAATTCATATACGGTTCTGAGGTTTACTGCAAATTACTTTTTGTACAATAGAAAGCAGATAATATTTACAAGGACACACAAAAGATTTCGGCTGATATTATATTTGATGTGCTGTATACTATTACACCAAAATCTGAATATTTTTAAAACTTTATTATAGTACGAACGCACCTCATTTGCTATGTTTGATGTGCAATTTCCAATTTGCTTTATGCAGGAATCAGGTTAAAACCGAAAATTATCAAATTATCATCCCTGTATTCACTATCTTTACTTCTACATAAAAGATAAGAATGGGTGTTTTGATAATTTTTCTAAATCTCAATTATAAGCTTCGCTTCATTTTTTTCTTTTGAAAAAAGAAATACTTACAAACGACAATGTACAAAATGTAAACGGATAATAAATACTTTGCACCCCCTATTCTACAGAAAGCATGTTTCAGGAAATCTCAGAAATTGATACTCATTTCATTCAAGAATGCAAAATAAAACCACAAATGAATTCCCACATAGACCATATTATAAAATGAAATTATTTTGAGCGTCCCTCTGGACGATCTACAAATGCTACATTCAATCAGTGTAACTTTGGTCCAAGAGACAAATATATATATATATATATATAGAACCATTAGATAATACTACAAATCAACATCAATTACTGTAAATATTTGTTAATGCCAAATTATATCATACAGAGGAGTTGTCAGAATTAGACTTAAAATTGGAAATGTGGTATTTAGCTCGTTATCAAGGGCAATACTAAATAGCCACATTAATTGCGATTAATTTCTGAGTGGAAATCAGGATAGACCGAAAAATAATTTCCACATTGCCCGATTAATCGCAAATGAGAACTCATTTCAAAGAAAAATATAAGAAAAATAACAAGACCATAATAGAAATATCAATATAAAGCAGAAAAAAGAAAATAATATTATAATTGAATTAACATTGATTAAATTAAATTGAAAATCATAATTGCAATAGAAAAAATATTTCAAAAAAAATTTATATATATATACATATATATTAAATCTGCTACACCAATATGTTAACGGCAAAGTTTTAGTCTCAAAATATAGATAAATATACTAGTGTGAATTTGGTAGCTCATTGGAAATAATTCGTGAATGTTCCACCATGACAGAATGGATCAAAATTTCGTAAAAGTGGAACAAAGTTACCCAGATTGATCGTACATAATTCATTTTTAAGAACGAATGTGGCATTATAAATCTCAGTACCTTACATCAATTACATGTCAACATGTGTCATTCGAAAGAGGTAAGTTATAGTCAGTTGGGCATGAGCTATATCAAAGTCATAACTTTTTTAAAAGTATGTTGGAATGTTTTAGAGATTGAATTGGATGAGGCAAGGAATCATTTCAATGTTTTTTTCCCAATATTTATTGACATTTAGAACTCACACCAGACTGTTATTCATTTACGAATAAACAATCAGATTAAGCGACCTTGAAATTAAGGAACTTAAAAGATTGCAACAGGTATCAGTAATAACATGACAATTAAATTAAAATACTTTCTTTTAATATAAGCCTGTTGAGATAAGCATAATTTAAAAATATGTTTACCAACCTTTACTTATACTTCAAATATCATCAGACAGTTGTTACCTTTTAAAATAACAACCAGTGTATGAAAAACCTTAACACGCATTTTTTTCCAATATTATGAGTAAGTCAGTAGCCATACCCTTTTCAAAACTAATATTTTCAGCTTAAATATTGATAAGAAAATAAATTTTACCATCAAAGAACTTTTTTGTAAGAAATCGGGTTTAACAAATGTTTTTATAATTTAAATACTATCAATCATTATAAAATTTTACAGGCATATAAGTGTAAAAAAAATGAAGATTTTGTAATATTTTCAAATAATATAAAGCATCCTAAAAATAAAATGATGTTTGCCAGGGCTCATAGTTATAGCTCCTAATCTGCTAATTTAATGGTTTAAATAGTCAAATTTTTGTTGCTCACAGCTCTTTTTTGTGCACTGTAATAAACAGAAAGATATTTCTTTACTTTTGAAATATGCCACGATTAGTTAACCGCAATTAACAAATTTTAGGAGCAAAATATAGCACATATAGATTTCTCGGTATTTATCTCTGAAGTTTATTTTTCATAAAATATTTCTCGTTAGTATGACACTAACAAGTGTTTCCTTAAACAAATCTTTTGGAAAAATCTTTTAACATGTATTTCTCACACAAAATGTTTCTCTTCAATATGAATTAAAGCATACTTCTGAGAAAATTTCTAGTTGCATATCAAACAGAGAAAAGGTTTTTCGCCAGTATGAATTGACAGATCCTTGCGTAAATCTCCTTTCGAGAGAATTTATTGTTTCATTTCTCGCATACAAGGTTTTTGTTTTAAATTATGCCTGGTTAGATTACTCTTTTTAGAAAATTTCTTGCTGCATATCTCACACACAAAAGGTTTCTCACCAGCATGTATTAACATATGTTTGTTTAAATGGTCCTTTCGAGAGAATTTTTTGTTGCATGCATCACATACAAACGGTTTTTTACCAGTATGAGTTAACAGATGGCTGTTTAAATGGCCCTTTTGAGAGAATTTTTCGTTGCATATATCACATACAAACGGTTTCTCGCCAGTATGAATTAACAGATGGCTGCTTAAACTGCTCTTTCGAGAGAATTTCTTGTTGCATATCTCACATTCAAACGGTTTCTCCCCAGTATGAATTAACAGATGCCTGCTTAAATCAACCTTTTGAGAGAATTTATTGCTGCATATCTCACATACAAAAGGTTTCTCACCAGTATGAATTAACAGATGCTGGTTTAAATTACTCCTTTCAGAGAATTTTTTGTTGCATTTTTCACACGCAAAAGGTTTCTCACCAATATGAATCAACAGATGCCTTGTTAAATCACTGTTTCTAGATAATTTCTTGTTACATATCTCACACACAAAAGATTTTTTACTAAAATGAACTAACAGATGTCTGCTTAAATAGCACATTTGAGAGAATTTCTTGTTGCATATATCACACACAAATGATTTCTCACCAGTATGAGTTAACAGATGGCTGCTTAAATTGCTCTTTCGAGAGAATTTCTTGTTGCATACCTCACACAAAAAAGACTTCTTTGGGATAAATTCTTGCATAATTCACAAATGAAAGATTTTCATGGCTTTGAGTTAGAAGCTGCTTTTTCAAAACGCTCTGATAAAAAATATTTTACTGCATTTGTTTCACACATTGAAGATATTTTAAGTGATCTTATGCGTTAGATTAATGATTTTATGCATCTGCAATAAAATAAAATTCATTAATATCGTTTTTACGTTTTATTAAAAAACAAAAACAAAAAATAAACTTATCACGAAAATTCAAACTCAATGTAAAAAATAAATTGTAATAAAATTTCCACCATACTATTAAAAACTACAGTAGACTCATTAGCGGAATCAAAGGTTAGTCAGATATCTTTCCGAACAGTACAAACATTAAATTATAAATAAAGTAAATAGCAACAATTTAAAAATTAATAATTTGTTATAAATAAAATAGAAAGTAAATTTATGGTGAAAACTGTACAACTTAATAACATCTAAAGAAACGGTGATACATTTTACAAAGAATGTAAAGGAAATAAATTATTTTTGTGGTGATCGAATTTTGATATGCAAATGAGTTTAGTAAGAAATTCTCTGGATATGCTGTCCAAGTGTAAAAGAAAGAAAATTCAAACATAAATAAATATTTAAGATTTGATTTGGGCTACGCATTAGCTTAAGAACATTATATTGAATATTTCTAACATTAAACAATTTAAAAAATCAATAAAAAATTTTGAGACACAATTTTTCAAAATTGTTTTTCTAAGCAAAAATGAAAGTCCCATTTCAAGTTTTATGTAGTTAACTCTTCTTTTTTTTAAATCTAATTTAACTTTCTTAAATAAAAAAGTGCAGTTATTTTAAAAATGAACTATTAGTATTCCATATTAATAATGTAAAAAACAGATACTTCTAGGTTATCCCATCGACCAAAAAATTATCGCCAAACTATAAGATTAAATGCCAATAATGGATGATCGTGAATTTCACATTCAATGACATTAAATAAGATTCCCGTGTTTAAAATGTTATTAAGTGATTTTTAATTTCATTTTTTAATATAAATCTTTATTAATATTCCACTAATTATTTGTTTTTTCGTTATTTAAAATAAAAATTATGTCAATATGTATAATTTGGCTATTAGTTTGGCGATTTGTATAATTTTGCGAAATTGGTCGACAGGATAAAAGAGAAGTGCCAAAAAACATTACTTAACATATATTTTTTAAGAAATTAACACAAATGTTTTGTCCCTCACTTTGAATCAAGCTCGTTACCTTATGATTATTTTAGTCAAAATGGGTTTCTAATTGTGATAAAGTTAGCAGCAAATATTCACTGATATAGTTATAGTATTCACGCAACCACTACTTATCACTTTTTAATCTTCAATTGTAAAGCAATGCAATAGTGGCAAGAATCAGCTTTCTTCAAAGCTGGTATCTTTTTTCCTTTTAGAGTCTGTTACCATAAATTTTAATATTAAAAAATATATATATATACTTTCGTATTTAACTTATGTTTACTAAATAGTTTTAGAAGGTATGTGCATTGTTATTTAAGTTGGAAATTATAGAAGCTAGCTCATTTTAAATAATTTTATTTGAAATGTCAAGTCCATTACTTGTGAAATCTGTTAACCACATGACCAGTAACGGAACTGACTCAAGATAACAGATTTGACACTGTAAACTATAGTTTAAAGGGGATTTTCTTTATATATAAGAATGGCTTTAACAATTGCAGAAATTCAACAATGCGATTTTGGAGAAAGATTGAAATAAAACTGTGAAAAATACAAACAAATTTAAAACACATATAAAGAAAGATAAATGATTCTGAATTAGGATAATTATGATCAGTGATATTCGTAATCGCTTATGACAAATCAATAGACAAAATTACTTAATCAGTTAAATTCATATTTATTTTGTATGCAAGTTATTAAAAGTACTTTATTTTTTAAAGGAAAATTCTTTACAAATATATATACATATATATATATTTATATATATCAATGATTTATTGGTCAAATATCAGATATAAAAAAAGATAGTTGAATGTTGCTTGTGCAAATAGCAGTCCTCATTTATATAATGACTATGTTAATTGGAAAGTTAAAAGCAACTTCAATACAGTAGACTCCTTCAAATCCGCAGAGCCTGGGACCAGAGGCTTTGCAAATTTTAGAATTTTGCAGATTTCTGGTCATTGCTTTATTTACATTCTTGAACAATAATTTGAATGTAATTAACAATAAAATCGAAACTATAATAAATGCTTTCAATATAATAAAATGTTAAAATAAGTAACAAACTAAAATAATAAAAATTTAGATAATTTTTAAAATGATTAAAATATTAAAAGCAAAGGTCAAGTTAATAATCAAAAAGAATAATTATATATTTATTATAAAGATGAGATGTATTTTTCCTATGAAAATTGATTCATAAGGCTGCCCTACTAATTTTTATCAAAATCATAAAATAAAGAAGTTTTATTCCAAGTTGAGCCAGACTTAATAACCAAAAAAGCTTGGTTAATACATAAATATATTTGGTTAAAAAATATCGATTACAACAATAACTCAAGTTTTTTCTGAAACAAATTTATTCTTCCTTCATGAAAATACATGAATTTAGTAATATTAAAGAAAATTACAAAATAAAATATGCATGGAATTGATTAAAAAAAAATTAAATAAAGTAGGCAAGTTTTGTCCCTACATCTAAACTGAAAGTTTCATTGTTTACATCTGTAAATTATGAGCGGATTTTAGGATTGTGGATTTGAGGGAGTCTACTGTATGTATTAAAATGCAGTTTTAAATATGCATACCAATTAAGTGGAGAAATAGCAAACTTGTCACTGTCGTGCATCTAGAACTCAGACTTCTTTTCTTATAAATAGGTATCCTATACAGGTGACTCAAAATTAGAGGATCAAACTATTAGGAGGATGGGATACACCGAGACGACTCCGAATCAAATAGTAATGTAGAGTTGAAAATGAAATAGTAACGAGTTAGAAAGGTCGTTAGGGGCTGAATCTTCATTATAGCAATTGATATATAAAGCTCATAAATTAAAAATAAATCATGACTTTCCTGTTTATGTGCTTGAATCTCACCATTTACACTTTTGAGGTAGTACAGGAGACACTTTAAAATGGTGCACCTTCATTATTAATGAATGTGTTCGACGAATGCACTGCATATTTCAAAACATCTGAGATTCAATGTTACAAAACATCACACATTTTTATAAGGAAAGTTATGACTTATTTTAACCTTATGGTTCTTAAATGTTAATTTTCTATTATGATAATTCAGCCCCTAACAACCTAAAACCCTTATCTCGTTAGGACTGCATTTCGGGTAAGGGAAGATGGTTATACTTGAACCATTTTTTAATTTTTAATTTTTTATAATTTCTTAGAACAAAATAAAATATTGAAAATGAAAATTTGATATTTTTTCTTCAATTGAAAACCATTCTCAATTAATTTTGAACTGTTTTTCTACATCTAATAAATTTTTACTTTTTCTTTTACATCGTGGCTCAAGTATCCCCTTCATGGGGATACTTGAGCCAGTGTGGAAAAATACCCAAAAAAGTAATTTTTTTCGCTTTATTTTTGCAAAAATATTTTACAGAATGATAAATTATGATACATAAATTCCTTCAAAACAGATGTTTTAACACTCTGGTATCATGTTTGAAGAAAAAATTCAGAATGGTTGTAACATCACACATCTTTTTACTTTTACCTGTACATGGTAACTCTGTAGTGCCCTCTGTTGAGGACAATAGAAGTTATTTCTTTGATTTAAAAAATGTTACAGTAACAGAGGTTGCAATTCCAATCTTTACAATTTCAATTAACATATCAGGGATTATAACCTGTAAAACAATTTTAAAAAGTTATTTTAATGTAATAAATGTTGAATTGAAAACAATGTTTACATTATTCTAAACAGGCTATTTTGTTAGTCAAAATGAAAAATAAAATAGATATTTTCATTTAAAAAATATGCATTTTTAAACATTTTTTTTTCTAAGTCATTATTTTTTAAGAAAAAAAATATGCTTCTTTTTAACCAGAAAAAAATCTATTAGTTAATATAAGAACATAATTTTATTTTTTGTTTGTTTCACCTATGTCTAATTTCCTAGTGGGGATGGTTGAGCCATGGCTCAAGTATCCCCAATCTCACTGGCTCAAGTATTCCCATTACAACTATTTTTGTTTATCAGAGTTTTACTAAGTAAAGCATGCAGCTATTTGAACTATTTTAGATTCAAAATACAATTTAAATTATACTTATTAAATTTATACATATATATATTGTTGCAACATTAAAAAAAACTTTGATAACAAAAAAATGAAAAAAACATGCACCTAAATATTTACTTGTGCTAGAGAAAAACAACTATTAATCACCATACATAATTTCTTTTTTACATGTTCAGAACTATAAATATGTTACCATATTGCCAGTTTTAGAAAGAAAAATTAACCAACTGCAGTGATCGCAAAGGGGTGGCTCAAGTATCCCCACTCTCCCCTAAGCTAGTTTGTTTACCTAGAAGTTTGTTCCTTTAGTCTTAAATCACCCTGTATATTAAAGGGGGAAATTAAACTTTTAATACTATGACTTCAGTAAGATCTATTTGAATTCCTCAAAGAGGGAAACAGTTATCAATACTAATAATGAATTTTAAATAGAAAAGAAATACATGAAAAACCTAAGGATGTTCTTGAAAGAGAGATTTGTGGATAAATTGTATGAAATTGTTCATGTTTTGGTAAAATTAAAGTAGGAAAAAAATACACATCCCAGACAAAATAGAAGATAAAATTATGTGCGTCTGAATGTGAATCATTGCTACTAGTCCACATGCATAAAGGCTATATCTCATATTCATTTTGAGCAACTAATAGCAATTCTTCCACAACCAAATTTGTCAATGGGAGGAAACTTAATATTTTCTGAGTTGCCAGTTCCACTTTATATTATATGAAAAATGAAATCTGGGCCTTTTCACATTTGAATATATCAAGCCCTTATTTACAGAATAAATAAATTTGGCATGTTTTTATATATAATATAAATACATAGTAAATACTCAGATACTTCTAGTTCTATTTTAATATTTAGATGGAATTCCTTGAAAATTATATGTTCGATATTCAAGTCAAATATATTAATTGATTTGAATATGAAATAAAATTATTTCTCTATATATCTGACAGAAAATTGCCATTTAAATAAAGTTTTTGTATAAAGTTGAAAATATCATTAAAAGCTATGCTGTAATAGGCTTGACATAAACTTAGTGACAAATCCGTTAGCAAATGCCAAGTTCACACAGTCTTTTAACGATAATTTGATATTAATATCACTTTTTCCATATTCTACTTTATTTTTTATTCAATTAAGAAACAGGTAAGCAATTTCCCAAAATTCAATTATTTACATGAATACATACTGTAATTATTAGAAAAAGTTCTTGTATAACTTTCTATGTAATCAAAAACTAATGACTAAAATTGTCTCTCATTTCAATTTAATTTAAGCATTATTGATAAATATCATGTTTTGAAATTTAGGGACATAAGTCATTTCAAAGTCAGTTGATTTTAGAAAATTTAACAAATTTAAAGCCGAGTATTTTGAGTAATTTTGTATGGTAACAGACTTCACAATTTGCCTTACAAGCCAACATTAAACTAGCATTGACATGTTAAATTACTGTTAAAGTTCTATAATCCACACAAGTTGGGGCCAAAGGTTGTGCATATTATGGAATATTGTGGATTATATGCCATTTTATTAGCCCTAGACAGCCCTTTAGTCCTATAATCAGTATAATATGAAAAGATAAATAGAATAATAAAATGATTATTAGATTTCATAGCTCAAAAAATGTCTTTTTAAAGTTACTTTATTAAAAAATAGTACTACTCTGTTATCCCGTCGACCAATTTTGACAAATTATATAAATCACCAAATTATACATATTGACATAATTTTTATTTTAAATAACGAAAAAACAAATAATTAGTAGAATCTTAATAAAATATTATAATAAAAAGTCGAAATAAAAATCACTTAAAGATATTTTAAACGCATTAATCGTATTTTGTGTCACTGAATGTGACATTCATGATCATCCATTATTGGCATATTATCTTATATTTTGGCAATAATTTTTTGGTAGATGGAATAACCTAGTAGTACCTAAAAAATTAATATGTTTGTGCATTTAAATAAAAATAATTATATATGTTCCGTAATACAGTTTATTATTTACTGTTATTAAAATAAAAGAGCTACATTAAAAAAATATGATTTTTATTTTAATTTTTTTATTATTTGCTTTAAAAAATCATTTTTGGATCACAAATTTTTTAATTTTTTAAAGTGTTTACATTCGTAAAGTAATGCGGATTATGGGTGTATGGATTATAGATCTTTGTCTGTATAGGCCAAAGTGCAAGACCAAAAATTTTTTCATGTGACTTAAACATTTACCATAACAGATGTCTCCAAATTAAAAAAAAAATTATTAAGTTTGAAAAATAAAATTCTGAAAATGGCCCATTTACATCTCAACTTCACACTTATTGTTCATATCTATTCCATCTGGTTACTTTCAGATCTGTTTTTCAAAGTTCATTATTATGTCATTTTGTTTCTATTATGTCACTTCATTCTGTAGCAGTATCGTATCAACAGTGTCTGTGATTCCTTTATTTATTTATTTTTTTAGTTCTTTTCTATTTTGCTATATTTGACCATTTCTTTGATTAATAAAAGTTAGTTAATTAAAAAATCTTATTATGTCTTTTTGTAATTTATTACACACTGTCATTCTGCCCATATTTACTATTTTAGCTTCCAATACTCTGTATTTCAATTTAAGTATATTTTAGAAAGCTGATGTTTAAGGATATTTTAATGGCTGATCCAATATACTGGGCCTTCAAAATTATCGCTACATCGGTGCACTTTTGTGTCTCCAGGAGACACCAAGCAAAGTTGCACAATTTATGGTGGTGATAGTCAAAAAATATATTTTTAAAGATAAAAAATCCAAAAATTTTTGAAAAAAAAAAAAACCAATATTAAAGATAAACAAATAATCAATTTACCGAAAAACTAGATATTTGACGGAGTTTTGGAGATTGTAATAATGAAACTAAAGCAAAAATACATATTTCAAAACACAATCATAAAATATTGCAAAAATTATGATTTAAAAACATACATATTATGAAAAACAATTATTTAAATATCTTAAAATCAATTTTCTCATTTACCTAGAAAATTATAGCTTAAAATTTACGATATGAAATTCAGATGACTATAATCAAAAATTTAGTTTACAAACTTTTTAGAAAGAAAAAATTTCTTCCCCCCAGTATTATTTTTTCTTAAAACATACATAATATTACCAAATAGTACATGCATAACAATTAAGTTAAAAAAAACAAAGAAATTGTACACATACTTGCTTTTAAAAATAAAACAAATCTTTTTTAAAATAAAAAAAGGAGCTAATAAATGATTTTCTAAAGAATTTCTGGTAATATTCTGTTATCCCATCGGTAGAATAGAATAGTAGAATACTGTTACAGGTTTGCACGGGCCGGAATTTCGAAGCCCGGTATAAAAATTAAAAGTTCAGCCCGAGCCCTGCTTGTAAAAAAATCAGTGAAAAGGGACTCAGTCCGGCTCGACCTGGCCCTACTCAATTTCTGCAAAAAATTCAGATTTTAATTCACATACATTTAAGATTCCTCTAAAGAATACTGCATACATATTTATGGATAAATTTACAATGTATTTTTAAATTACGGTGTGTTTGCTAAATGGAAAATACACAATGTATTATTGATTATTTAGATTCTTAGTCCTTCAATATTCAAATAGGAATTCATTAAATAGTTAGAACAAAAGAGAAAATGGAGTGTTATAAACATTATAACTTTTGAATATGCTTAGTAAAAAGTAGATTTGTAAATATATTTTTCATTCCTTCAGGGTTTTCTCAAATCCAAAAGAGCTACATCCTAACACATTTATTAATTAATTCCTTTTCAGAAATGCATAAGATTAACAGGCATTCTCACTCAGAAAATATGTAATCGAATGGCGTTAACCATTTTTTCATAAAAGCGATGTATCTTTGCGAAAATACTATTAAAGCTATGTTTTGAATCGAATTTCCAGTTGCGACTTTACGGAAAAGAAAAACTTGACGCAGTGACAAAAATAGCTATATGTCAACTGGTAATTAATTTCTCAAAAATGGAAAATGCTGTTCGATTCCAAATTATGTTCAGCTGCGATCTGGCTCGAATAATAGTATAATAAATAAATAATAATAATCATAAATAAATAATAATAATAATAAATAAAACAAATCTTTTTTAAAATAAAAAAAGGAGCTAATAAATGATTTTCTAAAGAATTTCTGGTAATATTCTGTTATCCCATGGACTGATTTTGTCAAAATACAAATTGCCAAACTAATAGCCAAATTATACATATTGACGTAATTTTTATTTTAAATAATAAAAAAAAAAACAAATAATTAGTAGAATAATAATAAAAATACAAATAAAAAGTGGACATAAAAATCACTTAAGGACTTTTTAAACACATGTATTATTGTATTTAATGTCATTGAATTGACATTCACAATCATAAATTATTGGCATTTAATCTTATAATTTGGCGATAGTATTTTGGTCCACAGGATAACAGAGTAGTACCGAATTTCTAATAAATGATTTTCTTAAGCTTTGAAAGCATATAAACATTTTTTTTTCTTCTGATACACAATTAAACATCATTAAGGTTCAAAACATCTCACACACTAAAGAAATGCCTAAAACACCTACTTTTAAATACAAAACAACGCTACGATCAAATGACAACAGAAATATCCAAAGTACCTCTTTTTAAATATTAAACACACCATTTTTAATTTTAAAAGAATTAAAGAAAATTGTACTGCTTTTAAATTAAATCAGTTAAGCAGTAAACGAAAAATCAAAATTGCAATGTCTGCAGCTAAGAAGTGAAAAAATTCAAAATGATGTTAGTTATTTTACTAGCGAATTCTTTTTTTATTTACCAGTCAGGAAACCCCCAATAGAGAGAAATTATCAGCAGAAGTTCAAAAAGGCTGCCAGCAGGGAGAAAAGTTTTCCTTTGAGGTTGCCATAAACTCACCTTGAGCGAGTAAGGGTCTCAAGACTTGGCATACCAATCATACAACTAAAAAAACAGTTGCCAAGAAGGGAATTCAAACGCAATTTACCCATCTGGGCTGTTTTCATAATTACTCTGCATTTTGGATTTTCTGGCTTTCTTTTTCGTGAGTTTTTTTTCTTGTTCAATTTCCTATATTTTTTATGTTTGTTATTGTCAATTATAATCCATTTATTATAATTATTTTACTTTATTTTGTTAATCATTCTTCTCTTTTTAAACTACATTTAGAAAATAAATTGTAAAATAAATTGCTTTGCAGAGTTAATGTTACACTTCCTATGTTATAAATATATTTTTTTATCATTTTAATAAAGTATAAAGCATTAGACATTGACTAAAATTAATACAGAAATAGAAAATATGCCTATCATACAATACTTAGGCTAAGCCTAACCATATCCCAAATTACCACTTCTCAGAAAACAAATCATAATAAATAGAATTCAAAAATTTATTCTTTCCTTTTTCAGTCTCTTAGGTGTTCCTGTACAAGTTTGAAGTAAAATTAAAAGTTTTCACCAGTTAATAATCATTAACTGTTTAGAACATTTTTATTACAAAATATAGAATCTTTAGTAGAAGAGTAAGTAAAGAAAACATATCTTACCATTAAGTTATTTTAGTAAAAAGGATAGGTCACCAAATTCTAAAAGCATTGTTTCATTTTATTGCTACAAGTCATTATTTTTTAAAAAATTAGCCGTTTATTAGCAGAGAGCTTTCAAGTTCACAAAGAGACGCCAACTCAATGAATGAATCACAGTATTTGTATTTGAATAACGAATGAATCAAAAAAAGTCTGCCGCAACATATTCCCAATGTTACCATTTGTTTCCAGAATTTAGAAAAATATTCCTTTGAATTAAAAAATAAATAAATAAAAAATGGTAATGAAAAATGAATTGATTCATTGCTCAAAATTTTTGAATCAGTTTTTTGAATTCGCCCTCTGGTGAAATATTTCACAAAGTATCATCCTACATTTCAATACAATTACAGCAGCATCCTCATTAGAAGTATAGCGTCTAAAATAAAAATAATTAATAAATAATAGTTGAGAAGGTATATCAATAGTTTCTCTGTTGTATTATTTCTTGTAAGTTTCCTATTAAACAATTTCAATTATCGATTATTCATAATCTGTGATTAACTTGATTATCAAGTAACTTTCATGTCCATGCTTTCATGAATTTGAATACTTTAGATTTGAAAAATTGTTTTGGCGCCTTCTTTCGATAAATAATATCAATGAAAAAATTTTGTGTTTAAAGCAAATCTTATAGTTATATTTTTAAAATAAGAAAATTCATGGTGGTAGATTTAATTTGTGATTACTTTTCAGGCTTCAGCTGTACAATTTAAAATCTTCTTCAATACATAAGAAAGGAAAATTATTATTACTCTTTTCAGGAAATTTTATCAGTTTTTTAATAGCTCAGATTATATCTATAAATCGAGATTGTACTTGCATTGCAAATTAAAATAATTTTTTCATACCAAGTATCGTTAAAATACGTTGGAAAGTGTTTTCTATATTTTGATCGCTTTTGAGTGATTTGTTATAGCTCAATTTTTGCTTCAGTAGTAAAACTTTTTTTTTTTTTGGTAACTTTCTTTATTTCAATGAAATTTTAGCAATTTATAGGGATGGCCAAATGTAATTTTATTGAAAATAAGTTTTATGAGTCCTTTTAATTTGTTGTTAGGGTTTAGTTTGTTCATTTAATTTTGTAATAAGAATTTTTTTTTTTTTTTTTTTTGTAAATCAGGTAATTTGCTCCAAATTAGACCAAATGTAGTAATGCATTATTTGATTGAAACAGAGGTAGCTGGTGCTGATTGTAAAGAAAAGAAGGTACTTCTTGGTTATCCCGTTAAACAAACATCCATCACCAAACTATAAGATTAGATGCCAATAATGGATGATCGTGAATGTCACATCCAATAACAACAAATACAATAAACATGTTTAAAAGTCATTAAATTATTGTTATTTCGACTTTTTATATGTATTTTTCTTAATATTCTATTAATTATTTGTTTTTCTGCTATTTAAAATAAAAATTACATCAATATATGTAATTTGGCTATTAGTTTGGTGAAATTTGTCGACGGGATAACCAAGTAGTATCGAAAAGAAATATTGACAAAATACAAGAGGAAACTTAATCTTTTTCACTCTTCTTTTTTGGCCATAATCTGCCACCATTTTTGTTTTGAAAACTCATGTGCAACATTTTCATTGAACATTGAAGCAGGATAATAAATGAAATGATTAATCTTAAAAGCTATAACAATGGAAATAATCTTACTACTGGGGTAATTTGGCACAATTCCAAAATTCAGGATGGTGTTCAGGTGCCATCTTTAGGCATGCATTAAGATTTAAGAAAGCAATTGGTTACATTTTAGATTACAAGCATTAAATCTTTCTTCTTTGCAGCTAATTTCTATTTTGGTCATTTTATCTCTCCATAGAAATTCCTTTAAATCTGGTTCTTTTGAAATATATTTGAATTGGCATTTATCTTTGCATTCTTATACACTAAATCAAGTAATAATACAGTTGTTGCATGTGACAAAAAAAAGAAAGAAGAAACTAAAAAAAAACAAAAAAACAATCGGTTTTTGAAGTGGGCCGGCTGGTTCTATGTCTAAAATTCTTTATCTAAAAGCTGCAGTTTTTGCAACTGAAATTAAGTTTCAATCAGATGTTCTTGATCGAACTCATCAGATGTTCTTATTCAGGAACTATGTAATTAAAAGACATTTTCAGTACTTTTGTAAGCAGAAGATCTTTAAGGAAGTGCTGCCAAAGTTGACATTTTAAAACCAAAATATTAGATGTGACATGGTGGAAAAAAAATGGTCATCAGGTAATAAAAGATGTTTGTTACTAAATAAGTATGCCTTTTTTTTTTTTTTTTTTTTTTCCCAAATAGAAAATAGTTTTTGATCTCGCATTGCCTCAATACTGAAGCTCACTAATTTTGCATCGTATGCTTAAAAGTGATTCAGAAAATGTGTGTGAAAGTTTTGCCTTGTTGAGTAGGAGATTTGAGAACACCCTTAAATGCAAATTTGGTTTAATATTGAAGATTAAATGTGCATAATTACTATAATATTTTTTTCTGTCTCTTATTATTCTGTGTAAGAATGTCTTGCTACATTTTATGGATGAAAAGAAAGCTTGCTTTGTGCTAAAAATAAAAGATACCCATAAACCATAACCCCATGCGTCCTGGGTATATTTCAGAGAATGGGATATTTTTTTTTCAGAAAATGGATCATCGAAGATTTCAGTGCATATTTTGATTACAACTTTTAATTTTCTCTACATTCATATAAAAAAATGGGCTTCACATGTATAGAAACTGCATACATATTTGCATTCTATCAAGCAATTGTTTATTTATATCAAGAAATTATCTAAAATCTGCATATAAATTTAAAAAAAAATTGTTAGAAAATGTGAATTTGTTTTTCCGGTATTTTCATTATACAGTAAAACCTCTAAATAACGCACACCTCAGAGTGTGGAAACTGCCAGCTATTACGAGGTGTCCACTATTGAGAAAATCTCAGTAATTCAAAAATAGCTATGAAATACTTAATTTTTAATTAATTGGCTGTTATATATCGTAAAACCTTTACTATTATATAATTGATCAGAAATTAAAGGTATTTTTTCTAGCATTAAAACTGAAATAAAATTGTACAATTCTTTATCTACTATTTATTACATTCTTACAAAAAATATCTGTTACAAAAGCTTGCTTTTGCTTGCTAGTACATGTAATTTGTTTTTCAAAGTGTGCCACGCTTTCATTTTTAATTCTGTACAAGGTTTATCACCTTTAAATCATCTTTTTTTTTTTCAAAAAAAGTGTAATTATTTACTGTATTTTTCTACTTTTTAAAAGCATAAAAATTCAAACTTTCCTGAGTGGAATTGGGGGCATGATCTCATATAAATATAAGGGATTGTAGAACTTTCCCCGTCTCATCCCCTACATTTATCCATGATCACAAAATTTCTGACAATAATGAGTGTGATAAATTTAGAGGCTTTTTACTTTTTTTTTCTTATTAAAAATTTCTCACCCTTTTTCACCAAAATTACTCTCCACTATTTGAAATATAAGAGGTTAACCAACAAAAATTTAAGTTTAGGTAGTGGAAGATTGAAAAACTTTCCGTTAAATAGAGGTGTCCATTATGGAAGTTTAACTGAAGTATATTATTTTACTGTTATAGTTTTATTGTATTATAACCATTTTTTTTCTTTATATGAGGCGGTGCTAATTTGTCAAATTTCTTCTATTTCAAAATCCTGAAACGAAACAGTTCTCTGGTGAGTATTGATATAAAAGTCTAATAATTTTATCCCTGCATTTAAATTAAGTCGCAAACTTTTAAATTTAATATCGATTTCAATAATATGCTTTAATATTAAATTTCAAACTATATAAAGCATCAAGCACCTCAGGAATTCCGTTTTACTTCAAAAACTTCTTAATCCCTAGACATGAATTACTTTTTTTTCTGTATTATCAGTAAAATACAATGACAGGATTAAAACATATTTCTGGTTAAAAAAAAAAAAGATCTTGTTTTTTCCAAGATTTTCCTGATATTTTTAAAGTTACTTTTTTCATTATAAAATATTTTTTATATAAATATTTTTACAATATTTTATATATAATATTTTCATAATAAAATTTCACTTATGTATTGTTGCAAAACTCTCCACAACTGTCAATTTTAATCTAGATAAATGCTAAAAAAAATGTGCATTGATTGTGCTTGATTTTTAATTACTTTTTATATTACACTACTGTTATTAAGTTTATGAAAAAAATTTATGTAGCAATTTTAGATTGAATGAAGAATTAATTCTTTTTCACTTTAACTTTAATTATTGAGATTCTGATAAAAAGCAGTAAGAATCAATTCCCTGATTTTTTGCTTGAATTTTCAAATTCTGTGACTTTTCCATATGCTCTAGACTTTACCTGAACCGTAAAAACCCTAAATAAGTGTCTGAAAAAACACAAATCATTGAACTGAGTTTATTAAATATAAAACTTCTTTGTATTTTGTGGGCATTAGCAGCATTCATAAAAGCACAAGAATAGAATTCATTCACAAAATAGTCAAATGATGTTTAGGGTATCCTTCCTAACTCTTATAGATGCAAGTATGATTTTAATTGTGTAGGGCAGTGTGTGTGTGTGGGGGGGGGGGGGGGAGGGGAGTTTGGCTGATGATCAGCATGCAATAATTAAGTGGCAAAAATGGGCCTCTGTGGCTGAGTGGTTAAGACATCACGCTGCTAATTGTGAGGTTATGGGTTCGAATCCCACTGGCTCCATTGCACACACACTTTGTGTGGAGCTCCTGGTTGTACTTCTCTTGTGTTGTAATATTTCCTTGTGTGCTATCTCGTCCCTGTATATTGACGATGGCTTATAAGCAGGCTTCATGTCGAGCACACAAGTCAGAAGTATGTTGTTCAATAAAAAACAAACAAACAAGTGGCAAAAATGAACAAAATGCTTGACTAATACTTACAAGCTATTTTCATAAAGTTACTTACAAATTCGTGCCCTGGTTGCTGTGTAAATATATAACTGAAATTTTTTTTAATAGAAATTAGAAGAAATTAAAAATGAAGTACAGTTTGTTGTACAATCTATGTGTTAAAACTTTCAAAATTTTATATTTATAATTGATTACGACAAAGAATTTTGCACATCATTTGTTTTTTGTATGAAATATTAGCCCGCCCAATGTGTAAAAATACACTTCTTTTCTTCATATTAGAAAAATCTTAATACCAAGGAAATAGCACGGTCCTTGGCTTCCTAATGGGTAATCCGCATCTGGTTATAAATAAGGGAACTATGACATAAAGAAGTCATTAGTATACAGCAAGACTAAAATGTATATGAAACAAATTTATTTTTGATGCTTGAAATAAATTTTTTCTTTGTACAATAGCAATCCTACGCAGATCTGCAACTTTTTTCAAAACAGCTAGCCCTTTTTAATCTAATACTGTTCCATTCCACCCACACTCCCATATGCATTCGTTTATGTATATTTTCATGAACTTTAAATGTCTTTCATTATGCAAACAACTTTTTAAAAAAGATTTTCTTTCAACCGAACAGAATACAATCAAATGCAGCCTATGAGCAACACAATTATTTAAAAAAATAAACGTAATAAAAAACTTAAACGAATTTCCTAAATTTAATTTGAAATTGAAATAATATTAATTAAATTACTTACAAATAAATAATAAAATAACGAAATTGTCATGATCATTATTAAATGAAACGGAAAAACGACTAAATAATCAACAAAAATGAAAGCTGGGAAACATGAAATTTCCTGTTGTCATCTTATCAAATCTCTCAATTATAGGGCTTTTATTAGAAGATTGACCAAAGAAACTATATTAGTATTAACTAATTTTAGTAAATTGGCTGGGATCAGAATTAATAAATTGAGGTTTTAAAAGTTATCAGATATTACAAACAAGACAAGATTCAAGATGCCAATGCAAGAATGAATCGTACATATTTTTACGTCATGATTCATTGAAAAAAATCACTTAGATATTTATTTACTTGAATCTTGATTTTTGTCAAATGTTTTGCATTCCTTTCCTAAAAAACAAATGTGTTTTTTTGTTTGTTAATTGAAAATTTGTTGAGCATTTCTGTTTAGATTTTTTTTCATTGATTTAACTTTCATTATCAAATTCATCCTTCGTGATTCATTCATTGTGTTGGCGTCTCTCTACTTTCATGATAACATATACGAAATGGATTTATTCTGATGGTAACTGTAGCTAATTTTTTTAATCAGTTTACTAACGCATTTTCATTTCTAAAAAAATATTGGTAAGATATATTTCTTTAGTTACTATTCTACTGAAAATTCTATAACTTATGATTCGATCGTATGATGACACAAAATTTTATGTATTGCAACTTGCATTTCATAATCATTTAAAATAATCGGCACAAATAAATTGAATATTTAGCTAGCCGAATAGTAACTATCAAATCGAATACTTCAATATTTTAGTAGTTAAAGATGCTAAAAAATTAAGTTTTATATAATATTTATTACTGGTTACTTTCCTTTACATAAAAAAATATTTCTTCACAAGTAAAATTTACACTATAAAAAATGTGCTTTGAGTTAATGTTTAATTTTTTTTTTTTAATTAATCGAATTTTTATTTTTATGATTGTAAACATAATTTCCTTATTTTCTTAAACAAATATTTTAAAATCAAAGAGAAATTTTGGAAAATTTGAAAGAAAACAATATCCATCATATGCTGTTTTTTTGACAGAAAAGCACTAAAATAAAAAAATACAAAATATATAAATATTGTAATTTAGTCACATTATGGTAACTTGTATTAATTGTACATTTTCCGTGCCAGGTCAGTAATTGTACCAAGTATGGTGTCAGTTATACTCATTAAAGTAATCTTTAGTTTCTGAAACTAGATTACTGTAGCATTGCTAATAAGAGTTGCAATGTAATTATAATAATACATAACATTTTTTATTTACTTATCATAGTTTATTGAGATTTTTTTTATAGTTCATTTTTAATTTTTTGTATTACTTACAATGCTTATTTATTATACTTTATTTATTATTTTTTTTTTATTATTATTGACTACATTGGTTTTTTATATTGATTAAAATTTTTTTTATTGTTTTATTTTTTTTATTGCATAGATGCCATATGCACACAACATTGGCGTGATTCTATCCCCACCACTCATAATCATTTAAAATATTCAGCACAAATAAATTGAATATTTAGCTAGCCAAATAGTAACTATCAGATAGTATACTTTAATATTTTAATAGTTGAAGATGCTAAAAAATAAAGTTTTATATTATATTTAATACTGGTACTTTCCTTTACATAAAAAAGAATATTTCTTTACAAGTAAAATTTACATTATAAAAACTGTGCTTTGGGTTATTGTTTAAAAAAACTTTTTTAATTAAGGGTGTATTTCAATTCAAACTGCTTATTTTCCAATTTATTTTTTAAGTCCCTTTTGCTCTCAAACTCATCAAACTCACAGATTCTCTTATTTAGAAACCACTCAAGGTGCCATAATCGTCAATTCTTTGATAAAGGCAGAAAATATTGCAAAAAAAAGCAATCAAAAACGGCAGTTTGAACCGATTTTTCCGTAGCGGAAGATCTGTGGACGAAAAAAAGGGTCATGCTGAGAAGGTAATTGTTTATAAATCAAATTCTAATGAATTGAGCGTAAAATGACATTACACGGCACTTTATACGTCTCTTGAAAAATCCCTTCAGCAAGTTTCATATTTCTACTTTTAAAAATGTCTCTGAAATTGTATCGGAAAGTTTCGAGCTATTGAAGGTGGAAAAGCGTTTTTTTGAATACACGCTTACCGTATTTTCGGGCGTATGCGCCGCAACCACCGTAAGCGCCGCACCTCCGAAAATGTATTAAAATAAAACAAATATTCATCAGAAGCGCCGCACCGCCGTATGAGCCGCACTTACGAAAATACATCAAAATGTTAAAAATTGCGTTATATTTAGTGTTTTTTCGCGTTTTTTCTAACATTTGTAATATAAATCTAATTTCAAATTTAGTATATTTTGTATGATAAAATTAAATTCGAATTCGTGCAGCCTTTTTTTCGCGATTTTTTAATACGTTTTTTATAGTTTGTAACGAGGCTTGCAAGGTTTTATCGCGATATTTGACAAAATTTGCAAGGTTTTATCGCGATATTTAACGGAATTTGCAGGGTTTCATCGCGATTTTGACGAATTTGCAGTTTTTTCGCGATACTTGAAAAAATTCGCGTTTTTTATGGGGATGAGCAAAGGATGAATCATGATGAATTGAATGAATTATGAATATTTGAATGGAACAATGTAAGATTGTTCTGGATGGCCTAGTTGCATATCAACCGTACGTCCAGTCTAGAGGTGGTTTGTCAATGTAAGACATTAGGGATATTTGTATGACAAATGAATCATGAATTTTGATACTTGAAGCAATACTTGAAAAAAATGCGTTTAAAAAAAAGTAAATTCTGTCGAAAAAGCGAAGAAAAAAGGAGAAACTTGTAAAAAAAGCATAAAAAGAATGAAATCTATTAAAAAAATCTCGAAAAAACACACATTTCATCAAAGACTCATGATCCATTCATTTCATCATAATTCACATCATTCTCATTCGCCTTTGAGAACGGAATGAATCATGCTGAAATGGATGAATCGTGAATCTTTTATGAAATGTTCGTTTTTTTAGGTTTTTTAATAGATTTCATGCTTTTTTTCAAATTTCTCCTTTTTTTCTGCGTTTTTTCGCCTGAATTTACGCGTCTTTCCGTTTTTGTCGTTTATTTATAGATACGACATATTTTTGTTTTTTCTAACTTTTTTTTTACAATTCTTTTGGACGTTCTTTTTGGCGAACCTTCAAGAAATTCACGATTTTTCCTCGATCTTTTGACATAATTTATGTTTTTAGAAAATTTTTGACATATTTTGCGTTTTTACTGCAATCTTTCGTCGAAATGTGGGTTTTTTAGCGATACTTCGGCGAAATTCAATCATTTCCCGCGAACCTTTGATAAAAGTCGTGTTTTTTTCTCCCTATCCATTGATAAAATTCTTGCTTTTTCTGCGAATGATTGACAGAAATTAGGCTATCATTTGTCGAAATTCGCGATATTTTTTATGCTTCGCATTTTCTTCCTGATGATTGACTTTCCCAATTTTCAGAAAAATTTCAATCAGTCACCTCTGTCATGAATATCGCTGCAAGGAAAAAAAAAATATATCGTATCCGCCGCCCCGGCAGAAGCGCCGCAGTAAGCATAATTTTAACTTTTAAACTCGTATGCGCCGCGGCGCTTACGCCCGAAAATACGGTAATAGAATTTTTATTTATATGATTGTAAGCATTATTTTCTGAAATAAATATTTTGAAATCAAAGAGAAAGTTTGGAGGATTTGGAAGAAAACAATATCCATCATATGCTATTTCTTTCTAGAAAAGCATACAAAATAAAAAATATATAAATATTATAATTTACTCAAATTATGGTAACTGCTATTAATTGTACATTTTCTGTGCCAGGTCAGGTACAATTGTATCAAGTATGATGCAGTTAAAATAATTAAATTAATCCTTAGTTTCTGAAACTAGATACTGTGGTGCTGTTAATAAGAGCTGCAATGTCTAATGATAATAATACATAACATTGTTTATTTACTTATCATTGTTTATTTACTTATCATTGTTTATTTACTTATCATTGTTTATGGGGATTTTTTTTATAGTTAAGTTTTAATTTTTTGTATTACTTATTATGCTTTTTTATTATGCTTTATTAACTATTATGAAGGCTTACAGTATAATAAAACATTAAAATAAGTAATAAACTAAAATAATAAAAATTTAGATAATTTATAACATGATTAAAATATTAAAAGCAAAGCTCAAGTTAAAAATCAATAATGTATGATTAAATATTTATTATAAAGGTAAGATGGCTTTTTCATATGAAATTCGTTTTATAAAGATACATTAGTAAGTCATATCAAAATCACAGAATAGAGTCAGACTTAATAACCAAAAAATGTTGGTTAATACATTAATATATTTGGTAAAAAAATTGTGATTACCAGTGATATCAGCAAAATCCTATTTTTTCCAAAACAAATTTATTCTTCCATCATAAAAACTCATGAATTCAGTAATATTAATGAAAATTACAAATTAAAATATATATGGAATTGATATAAAAATAAAAAAGGCAAATTTTGACCCTACATCTTTTGATGTAGGGACTGAAAGTTTCATTGTTTACATCTGTAAATTATGTGCAGATTTTAGAGAGTTGCAGATTTGAGGGAGCCTACTGCATTTACTGTATCAAATCATAATGCATCTTTTCCGCAGTTACATTGGTTATATTTCATTTAAACAGCATTTACAATGTTACCGTTTTGAAACATTACCGCCAGGAAACGACAATAATGAAACTATGTGTCAACCACTAAAATCAGCATTTAAGGTGTTTTCCACCACATGATATTACATGACATCAAATTGGGCATTACTTAATATGAATTTTTTGAAAATTTTGTTAAAATATCTTTGTTATTGTTATAGTTCTCTAAAGATATCTGGGTATGACTTGAACAGCAAATAATCATTCTTTTAGCATAAGATGTCTCAAAAAAGTTCAAATAATCAGTTTTCACTTAACTAATGCATGTATTAAGCACTTTCACAGTTTTAAGTAGAATTTTTGCTATTTAATTATATCACTTTGTTAAATGAAATCTGACTCAACAAAGTGGGAGATTCAGAATAATGCAAAAACTTTAGATATTAAATTTCGTTTTGATTCATAAAAGCAGCAAAATTCCTTAGCTCTGGGAGGGATTTCAGCTCCAGAAACCTCTCCCTTGTCTGTGCCACAGTATACAACTTGTGACATTGATAATGATTATTATATTTATTATTTTGTTTACTATTTATTATTTTGTTTACTATTTATTACTTTTTTTTACTTCTGTAACTGTTGTTTCTTTTAAAAATGAATTGTTAATACAAAATGACATGGTTATTGTATGAAGGATGAAACCTGCAATCGCACCAGTATGGTGCATATACAACATCTGTGTAGTGTTGAATTCAGGGGGGGGGGGGCATTATCCTCAGGAGCAATAAAATGCCCCTCACCAGCAAAATTAGAGATTTTGGGTTTTCAGTTGTCAAAAATTGAAATCCCCCCCCCTCCAGGAATTCTATAATGTTCACAGAACTACAGAAATCCCTAAAGGAGAAAAAAATTCTGAATTCAACACTGCATCTGTGCCTTATTATTTACCATTTTTAACAATTTTATTATGCTAATATAGTGTTAAATTGCAGTTTTGAATGTGATTGGCTATGATAAATAGGATTGGTACCATAATTTTAGGAAGAAATGCTGTGGCGTTTATATGTTTCAAACTAAAATGTCTAGCAATGTGGCATTAACATGCATTCTTTTTTTTTTCAGCAGGCATGATTCTGTTAATAATTTCTCTGAAAATTAAAAAAAATAATCAGTAATAATTGGAAAATTTGGACATAAAATGTATTGTGAATTTCAACAAATGATCACAAAAACAAGTTAATTTTGATTTTGTTATCCGTTCAATGAAAAATCATCAATTTTGACAGAAAATCGCAAAAAAGCAAATTTTGTGAAAATATCATGAAAAAAAAACCCTTGCAAATTTCATCAAAAGATTGTAAAAAAAAAAAAAAAAAAAAAAAAAAAAACCCAAATTTTGCAAATGATTGCAATAAAACACAAATTATATCAAAAGGGCATGGAAAAACGCATAGTTAGTGTCAAAGATAGATTTTCCCTCTTCTCCCCCCCCCCTTCCTTTCCCCAATTTCTCATTTGTAACGTTTCTAAAAATTTATTCTGAAATGAATCAGATTTTTTTTTAATACTCATATTCATCCCTGTCTTAACGATTCAGGCACCAAATTTAAAATGATGTGGATGGGCCGAAATTTTCTTATCCAAGCAAGCAAAATATATTGGTCCTGCCTGATATAAATGCTAGAATTTTGTCCTATGCAACCAAGAAAAATCAATAAAATAAAGTCTAAGACTCAATAAAATTGAGTCTTAACCAGACTCAATTTTTCATAGAGCATCAGATTATCTCTTAATCATCATTATCCTATAATTAAAATTGTTTAAGAAATGTTTTATACATATTCATGCAAATATTTTGCATTCTCAAACTAACCCCGTTCCCGTTCTTTTGCTAACCCGACATTTACTTCAGTTGGGCCCGACCCAAAGCAGTATTCAGTTCTGCACCAAGGGTCTGGAATTAATATAAGATATAACATTAAAATGTTCATGCAAGAAATATTTTTTAAATATTAACAATATTGCTAAATATTTTTAAAAACAACTCGAAAATAAAACATATTGAAGTGTATTGTTAAAATCTCTTGTATTTAAGAAACAACACAGTGATGGCAAGTATTTTTTTTTTCTCTTAGTAATCATTTCGTGGTTAAATGCTGTTAGAACAAAATCTTCTAATTTAAATCTATATTTATTTCTTTGACAGTGTGACAGCTGAAATGTACCAAACAGAGCGATAGAAGAAGTGGGGGAAAAAAGAAGGCAGCTGGAACGCACTTTACCTTTTCATAATTAGCATAAATCATATAATGTTTACAATTCTTATTGCTTCACATGCAAGGGAATGATAAAAGTAGGACATCAAATTTTTTCCAGACCGACTGCTTAGAAACAAATAAAAAGTTTGATTTTGAAAACTTTATTATTCTTATAAAGCATGAATACACATAAATAATGGCTGCATTCACTATAAGTCTTTTTGAATTATCATTTAATAATATTTTAAGAAATTATATAGTGTTTTTTTTTTCAGTTTTTGATAAGGGGAAGAAATATTTAGAAAATATAGAAAGTTGGTCTTTTGAACTGAATTTTCAGACAATACAGCTTAGGAAATTCATCTCCAAATAGCAGTTGCTTATAACTTAAAATGTAATACATTTATAGAAAATGGAAAAATGTGTTATATTTCAAATCTTGATGAATTATTGTATGAATTTTCTTTTTAACTCCCCCCATCCTTTAAAAAAGAGTCTTTATTTTCGATCTACAGATTCTTTTAGAAATGATTAGAATGAGAAAAATTATGTCTTATTCAACTGACGAAATAGGATGTGATAACATTATTTTATTTGTACGTAATGCTAATTATTAAAATTATTACATTTGTTATTTATTTGTAAATAATTTTAATACGAGCATAAAAATAATTAATAGCATTTTATCCCATTCAAACATGCTATTTAATGTACTGCATTTACTCGTGTATAGGGCGCACATGTGTATAAGGCGCACCCCTACTTTACAGATAAAAATGGGGATTTCTTAAAATCTCGTATATAACGCGCACCATAAATTTGATATGCTAATGAAGAATGACCAAATGAATTTCAGTAAAAAAAAAAAGTCGAAACAAACAATACACCAGACCAGAAAACAAGACAAAAATGCATTTTTAGACTTTGCGTTGTAAGAGAAGGACAGGAAATAGGAATGAGTGACGGTAAAGAGAATTGCTAATTAGCGTTTAGATAATGTCATTAGCTCTGTTGTATAAAAAACTGCAAGGAATGAAATAAATAAGCAGTAATACTTCAATTAAGTAACATTTTCTGAGTTTTAATATCTTCTTTGAATAATTTCTTGTTTCATATGTATATCGTTTGACTGCATCCAACAGTAAAAAATTATTCTGTGTATAAGGCGCACCTAGGAATTTTACCCTAATTTTTTGGAAAAAAGTGCACCTTATACATGAGTAAATACGGTATTTGAGTTAAAGCTGATACTCTTTTAATGCACAATCATTCTCAAAACGCTAATAAGTATACAGAAAAGTTAACACAATTTTAACCGGATTTTTTTCTTAAAATATTATTTATACTTGCTTGTAAATCAATAAATGTAAAAATATATATTGTTTATAATAGAATGCAGAATGCCATATCATTGTATAGTTCCCGGATCACAGTAAATTATCCTGGCGAACCGACAGCCAAGACATTTACATTCTCAAACAAGAACAAGCATCCAGAAAACTTTAAAAATTAGACTCGTGCAACACCTCGGGAAAACTTGATAGTGACAAAATCTTCAAGGGTCATTATGTTCATTTGTGTTTGTTCTTTAAACATTGTTTGTATGGCTTTACACTATTAATGACAAAACATAGTTTTCTTTCCTTCTTTTTTTTTCTTCCTTTGAATTTTAATAACTCATCAATTAGGTATAACATGTAAAGTTACTTTTTTTTAAATCACTGAGTAACGAACCAGTTTGGGTTTTCGATGTTAGATTGTTAGTGTCATTTACTATTATTCTATATTAATTTATAGGGTAGAAGCACCAGTAATGGATATCCCTCAAAGTTTTTAGTTTATAAAATAATAACCAATAAAAATTTAGCTTTAATTTTTTTTCATATTGCTCCTAGTATATTTTATAATCTTGAATTATTGTTGACACTCTTAATCAAACAATCACAAAGCAGAAAATGTGTTATATAATTAAATTTTTAAATTTAAGCTGTTTGCATTATTATTATTTAACTGTTTTAAATATGGCGTAATTTTTTTCATTTATGGCGATTAACACTATTTAATCAATTTGTTATTTAAATATTTTTTTCTTTTTTAATATTGAAATGTACGTAAGTTTTATGAGGTATTTTTAATATTTCTCAGTTTTAATTTGTAATTATTTAATTCTTATTTGAAAACTTTTCTTATATTTGTAATATTTGTGTGTAAATATTTTTTTAATTAGAAGGAAATATTATTCTTTTATTATTTGGCAACAATTTAAAATAACCTTTTTTTTAAAATGTGTAAAAAATTTCTCCTAAAAGGCTGAAAATTTGAATATAAAATGGAAATAAATCCTCAAAAGATTAATCAAATTAAAAAAAATAACTGCAATCTGCACACCGGGAACTTCTAATGTATAAAATTATCTAAAAATGATTAAATTACTATACAGTATGAACCATTTATCCGAAAACCAGTTAACCAGAAAACCAGTTTTCTGGAATGATACTTCTAATAAACTGATGTTAGAATCTTTGTATAAATGAGGGTCATACGTTGCGAATTTGAGATATACATTGCTTGAAGCAATTTATAGTTTGATAAGAGCATCTAGTATTTGAAATAGTTATACAGTAGACTCTCTCAAATCCGCACTCCTAAAATCCGCAACTCTCTAAAATCCGCACATATTTTACGGATGTAAACAATGAAACATTCAGTTCAGATGTAGGTGCAAAATTTGATTTTTTCAATTTTATATCAATACCATACATTTTTTAATTTACAATTTTTGTTAAGGTTATTATTGAATTCATGTTTTTTCATGAAGAAAGAATAATTTATTTCTGAAAAAATAAAGATATTGCTAATATAATTGGTAATCACAATCTTACCAAATATATTTATGTATTAATCAAGCTTTTTTAGTTATTAAGTCTGGCTAAACCTGAAATAAGGTTTCATTATTTTATGATCCTGATGTGAATTAGTAATGTACCTTTATGAGGCAAGTTTCATTATATAATTTAGGAAAAACACATTTCCTCTTTTATAATGAATATTTAATTGTACATTATTGATTATTAACTTGACCTTTCCTTTTAATATTTTAATCAATTAAAAAAATATGTAACTTTTTATTATTTTAGTTTATCACTTATTTTAATATTTTAGTATATTCTATGCACTCATTATATTTTTGATTTTATTATTAATTGCATTCAAATTACTTTTTAAAAAATGTAAACAAAGTAATGACCAGAAATCCGCAAAACCTCTGGTCCCAAGCTGTGCGGATTTGAGGGAGTTTACTGTATAATATAATGTTTTCATTTTTATGCAGAGAAAACAGAAGGATTTTTCTTCCGAAGGAATTCCCATAAATTACCTTCTTTCAAACTCTGATATACTTTTGAACTTACTTCCATCTGATTCTTAGTTCAAATAATCTAATAGTTAATTTAAAGTTAGAAGTAATACTATAACCACATGTATTCCATAAAACTTATCAAATGGATGCTACTTTAATGCCTAGTCAGATAACTGGAGAAACCAGTTATCCGGAATACATCTGGCTCCGATTATTCTTGATAAATTGTTCTGTACTGTATGTAGTTTTTGCTTCTATAAAACTTTTAATAGAACGATTTTGACCAACTTCGACATTAAAGATATCTTAAAATAATTATTTGATTTAAAAACTGTCTGCCGCAGCATATTTATCAAACATTTCTTTATATAGCCACCAATTTTCTTATTTTTGTGTGCAGTAACTTTCTTAATGTTATTGAAGAAATACATTAGGTCAGAAAAATTCATAGTCATCAGCGACGCTGGCATTGATATATATATATATATATATATATATATATATATATATATATATATATATATCAGAATGGAGAGATAAATAATTTTAATTAATTTTGCATGGATTATAAAATCATCTATATTTTAATCAAATTAATATTTTGTATAATTTTGCTTTGCATATTTTAGAATATGGTAGTCAATAAAACAAATCAGCATATAAGAAATAAATAACTAAAACAAATAATAAATAAATATTAAATATAATAAATAAAACAAATGCTGATTGTTTAATGCAATTACTAACACAAACAATGATTTTTAAAGTTTTACTCAAGTTGTAAAAGATTATTTTTTCCTTTTTTTTTTGCGAGATTATTTTGAAGAATGAAAATCAAAATATGAAGTTAAATAAGAGAGTATTCAACGATTGAATGTTAGTTATAGTATTTTAATAATAAATATCATTACTTCTAGGTTATCCCTTCGACCAATTTCGCCAAATTATATAAATCGCCAAACTAATAGCCAAATTATACATGTTGACATAATTTTAATTTTAAATAAGGAAAAACAAATAATTAGTTGAATATTAATAAAAATATTAATAAAAAGTCGAAATAAAAATCACTTAATGAAATTTTAAACACGTGAATCGCATTTACTTTCATTGAATGTGACATTCATGATCATCCATTATTGGCATTTAATCTTATAGTTTGGTGATAATTTTTGGTAGACGGAATAACCTATAAGTACCTAAATATCTTATTATTATTATTATTTATTTATTTTCATGTTTGTTGAATCTAATGAGCAAAAAGTATTGACTTCAAATTGTCACTCAAAAAAAAAAAAAAAAAAAAAAAAAAAAAATCCCAAGAAGTATATGTATTTTATTATTTAAATAACTGTGAAAGTATATTATATTATATTTATCAAACTACATCCAAATGTTTATTATTAATAATCAAAAGATTTTTTATAAAAATTTTTAGATATCAATGTTTCATTGTGTAGAGCAGTTTATTCTTTGAATATAAGACTATTTGCTAATACTGTTTAAATTAAAATATGATTTTTTTTTCAATTTTCTACATAAATTCACTGTAGTTATTTAATTTTAATTATTTTAAAATAGAGTTACACTACTTATAATCCAATTTATATTTATATCAATAAATATGCATGTATGTAATAAGACAAGATGTTTTTTAAATATCTGTTTAAACCAAAAAAAAAAAAAAAAAAATCTGTGGGTACTTTTTTTTGGGGGGGGGGGGGTAAAAAAACAGATTTATTTTCCAACCCTGATATGTGAACTTAGGATTTAATAATCAAAAACTAATAATCTTATATTTGTTTGGAATTGCAATGTCATTGAAGTCTTTTCTATGTATGATTTATACATACACTATAGAAGCATTTATCCAGAAATGGTCAGAAGTATTCCAGATAATAGTTGGGCATTAAAGCAACATCTATTTGATCAGATTAATACAATACATATGACTGTGAAATTATTTTAATCTCAAATTGCATTAAAAGAAATAAAATCAAGTTTATTTAAAAGGTAAAATTTGTATTTCATGGAAGTAGCTTACTGCACTAAGGATATACAAGTGGGCCACAAGTAGATTTCTTTAAGCATAATTCTTACCATTAGTTAAACATGTTAAATTAATACTGCTTCTTTCATTCACTTCAAATCAAAAAATAGTTGAAGGCAACTTTTAATTGGGGTGGGAGAGGGGGTGAAAAAATGGGATTCATAATAATATTTTTGAAAATTTTAGCAAAATTTGCTACATATATATTGGGATAGTATGATGAAATGTTAAATTAGACTGTCATAGAAGTCATTGTCAATCATATTTGTAAATTCAAATTGCAAATGGTGTTACGCTTTTATTAGTTTTACTGATTTATCAACCCCTAAATGATTATGTAATTTACTCCAAACTAGACCCAAAGTAGAAATGTATTGTTCGATTGAAGCAGAGGTAGCTGGTGTTGAATGTGAAAAAAAAAAAAAAAAAAAAAAAAAAAAAAGAAATACAGTGAAACCTCCGAATAAGGGACACCTATGGGACCGGAACTTTTGTCCCTTAAATAGAGGTGTCCCTTATTCGGAGTTTTTTATATTATTTTTAATGCAGAAGGATATAAAAATAACAAAGCATGAAAGGAGAAATTTTAATTTATCTGAAGTGTATAAATTACGTTAATGAGACAAAAGGATTAAAAGAGAATTAATTAATTAAAATTTTCCATTAATTACTAAATTATTAAATTATTTGTAGAATTATTGATTTGTATTTTTCATGCATATTATGTACATACAAAAGTATAAAAACATTTGAAAGAATTTTACTTGAAGTAATCAGTCAAAAAGGAATGTTTAGCAAATTTCAATTTTTCTATAGAAATCTTTGAAGTGTTCATTTACCATATTTACAATTCTACCAATATCCCCTCCCCCCCCCCAAAAAAAAAATTATTATTATTATTATTGTTATTATTATTTTATTTATTTATTTATTTTTACTTATTTTTTTATTTTTTATTTATTTTTTTTAATTTAAAAATTCATTTTCAACTGAAAAGTATAAAATTGGAATGCTTGACTATGGTTTCAATATGGAAGCGATTTGGAATTGAACTGTGTTTTCTTTTTTTAATAAATAAATCACCTATTGAGTTATATGCGATTTTTATCATGTGACAAAGTCGTTTTTTACCCTTTCTTGAGTAGTTATTCTTCTTTCACATGGAAATTTGGTTCAAAACGTCCACTTTATCAATATTTTCTGTAAAATTTATTCCATTTGAAACAAAAAAAAAAAAAAAAAAAAAAAAAAAAAAAAAGTGGTCGATTACATATTTTCTGAACAACACCTGCCAACTTCAGGCATTTCCGAATAAAAATAAATTGCCCAATCCAAAGTTGCGGGTGTGACATTTACACAACTTAATTTTGTCAACAGCAAAAAAATTTTTGAGCATTGGTTTCAATTTGTATGAATTTCAGTGTAGACCACTTACACATACATTTATCCAAATCTGAAAATTGTCCGATGCATCACTTATTTATTAAAAAAAAATAATTTCTGTCTGTTGCGGGTGTGACATAAAAAGGACATGCATTTTCATCTTTCAGTGCAAAAATGCAAATGTCTGTGAATTATGACAACTGAGTGAATTGATATTTTTATATATTAGACAGTAATACTTAAATAATTATTCTATTAAAAAATTAAATTACTTACTCAATTCTTGCTTTTGTGGAAAATATTCAAAATTTTCGTTGCGGGTGTGACGCCCTGTTGCGGGTGTGACTTGTACAGCCAATAAAATAATGACATGCACAAATATTTTGAAGGCAGATTTTTTTAATTAAAGAATTAATCAATATTACAATTATAATATCTAGAGAGGAAAATATAAAAAAAAATTTCATTTCCAATCTTGAATTTATAATTTCTGGTGGTGGTAGCTTTTTTTTTACAAAAATGCTCTTTTTTTTCCTAGGATGCATCTGACTGACTGGGCCAAATATGCACATTTTCTTAAATTTTTTTCAAACATTCTAATTCTATATCATCACCATCCATTTGTCTTATTTGTCCATCAAAGATTTCACTTTTTTAATGTCGAGAATAAAACAACTTCTACAAAATCTCCAACTGCACATTCATCGTTGGATATTATATCCTTGTCAAAGTATGGATACATCTAACTGACTGAGCCAAATATACACATTTTCTTGATTTTTATTCCGATACTGTTATTCTATAATATCCCCATTCATTTGTCTTATTTGTCCATCAAAGTTTTCACTTTTTTTTTTTAATGTGGAGAACAAAACAATTTCTACAAAATCTCCAACTGCAATCTTATCATTGGATATTATATTTTTGACAAAATATGATAACAAACAAATTCTCTTGTGATCACTTTCTGAAGTTATTGCTACATTACTTGTTCCTACGTCAATAAAAACAACATGATGTATCGATTGAATGTTGAGATCCGATTGTGCTTAGTGCCATCATTCATGAAGCATTTTCACAATATCTTCTGAAATTTCACATTCAGCAAAGTTCTTTTATATTTTTAGGACTTTTTCTACACATATGGCAAAATCTGAAGCTGAATTTATAGTTGTAGAGCGTTGCTAGTGTTACCATTTTCTTGGCAACTGCACCAACCCCATTGACAACTCCTTTACCATGAGATGAAATGCAAAAGGATTGCCATCCTTTACCATGATTTTTAAAAATAGTCTCTTTTTTTTCTCTCCTTGCTTTGTCTCTTTCCTTCTCTTGTTGTAGATATGCTTCATATTTAAAAGGGTTTTCCTTAATCTTTTTTCAATGATATCGTGATCTTCCACTCTTCATTCTCTGCAAAAGAGAAGAAATTAATGTGTAAACTGAATAAATATAGCACTTCCAGTCCAAAAATATAAGCTTAACAAATTTTTAATAGTTATCCCTTGAAATTTCTAATCTTACATAAAGTTAATTATATTAAATTTTGGTTAATTTCAAACTGACTATATACATTTTATGCTAACTTAATAAACATCTTAACAGTTTCTATTATTCTTACTTCTACTTTTTATTTAATTTGAATTAAAAGAGAAAAAAAATCTTCCCCTAATATTGATTTACTTATTTTAAAAAACTAAAAATATATATATTAGATAAATGCTATCAAATAACAAAATTAAAAAATGTATGTAAAAAACAAAACAAAATTAACAAATTTAAAGAAAATTGCTAAAATATTGTTTCGTAATTTTCTTTTTTTAATTTCTATAAAAATCTTACCTTTTAAATTAATTTCTTAATCATATATCACTAATAAAATTATTTTCTTGCAGTAAAGCAACAATTTTATCAATCCAAACTGAATAAATCATCTGCACACAGTGTCACATGCTCAGATGATGCAAATTTTTATTTATTAACTGGAATTCCCTCTATTAAATCAAAGGGTATAGTTAAAGCTGTCAAGTACATGTTTTCCAGCATATTATTCTTTTATAAATTTACATATAATTTGTTCAAATATGCATTTCTAATCAATTTTAAAAGACGTTGCGGGTGTGACTTTTATTAAATGTCACACCCGCAACAGGGACATGTCACGCCCGCAACGCTCAATAATTATAATTAAAATATTAATCAATTTCTTTTGTGTCTGTAATTCAAAGTATCTTAATAAACTATTTTTGAATATAAAGTTTCATAACTTTAAATCAAAAATATTTTTCTGCAGAGATATAAATGTAACTTTTTGTTGCGGGTGTGACACAATAATTATGAGTAATTAAATATGCTTACCTTTTGTAATGAAGATTAGTGAACACTTTTCTGCAGACAAAAACTCTGAATAATAGCTGTCAGATCATATATATCCAAGTTTGGAGATTTTCAGAATGTTTGTTCAGCTGTACGAGACCATGAAATGTAAAGTCTTTTGCCGCAGTCTATTTTATAAAGTCATAGTGTCACTTTAATTATTAAAATAAGTATGTTAATGACAAAAATTTAATTCTTTTTTGATAAAATATGAAATAGTACACTCTTAACAGTTAATATGCAAAATTTTATCCATATTTAAAGAAATTTAAATTTTCATCCTCATGTCCGTTTTTCCGTGGATTGGGCGAAATTAAAACTTATTTCTTAAAAGTTGCCATTTTTGGATTTGAGAACAGACTAAAAGCATCTGTAAAGTTCATTATTTCACAATTTTCTTTCATTCTCCAATTTCAGAATCATCCTCGCAATTTTCAGCATTACTTTCAATGCAGATAAAGGCATTGATGTTGAATCAGAATTCTGGGTAAAAAAATGGCCGTAAATTTTATCGTACACCTCTGTATCAACATGACTGTCTGTCTGTTTGATAAGTTCACAAAAATCTGTGTTTTTATTTTCATTAAAGGCTACTTCATTATCTGAAATTCGAAAACCAGTCCCTTTAATCTCATTTTCAAGTGTCCCTTAAATAGAGTGTCCCTTATTCAGAGGTAAATACATTACACGCCCTATACCTTGGGACTGGGACCGGAGGTTTTGTCCCTTAAATAGAGGTGTCCCTTATTCGGAGTGTCCCTTATTTGGAGGTTTCACTGTATTGACAAAGTCCAGAAATAAACTTATCCTTTTTCACTCTTTTTTCCCACAATCTGCCACCATTTTTGTGTTGAAAGCTTCTGTATCACACTTTCATTGAACACTGAATATGGATAATAAATGCTATTATTAGCTTATATATATTATTATGAATATCTTAAAAGATATTATAACAACGCAAGCAGTCAGCTTGCATCTTTATCAATCATCTTTATCATTGCTTTGCCATCTTTAGTCATGCGTTATGATTTTGGATACACTTTAAATGACAGGCATGAAAATCTTCCTTCTTTACAGATAATTTTTATTTTGTCATTTTATCACTGCCCAGAAATTCCTTTAAATCTGTTTTTATTTTATTTTTAATATACTTAAATTGGCCTTTATCTTTGCATTTCCATACCCTAAATCAAATATTGATACAGTAGTGAAAGCACAAACTTATAAAAACCCACAATGGATTTTTTCAGGGTTTTTTTCAAGTGGAAAACACTCGTACAGGTTTTTTCCAGTTGAGTCTAATTGGGCGAATCCTGAAAATCGCAAATGAAAAAATATATATATATATATTGATTACAGACAGGCAGAGCTATCCCGACAAACCGTATTCTCAATCAGTCCCAAATTTCTGTATATGATTTTAATGTATATAAGCCCCGGATTTCATGTCATTGATGAATTTTCTATTCTAGACATCCCGATGATTTAGGAAACATATTTTTCTCAAACTCCAGTTACTTGAGACTCTGCTTACAACAACCCTTTTTTCTGGTTCTGAGAGTGTCTGGATGACGAGATTTGACTCTTCTTTCATCTACTGAAGATAGAAGAAAGGAAAAATAACAGACTACTCATGTAACAAAAATACCAAAAAAAGAGAAAATTTCGATTTGATAAAGAATAATGATATCAAAAGAAAAATCCCTTACCCTCTCCCTTAGAGATATCTTACAATATTAAATGCAAGACATCCCTCCATAAGCTTCCTAAAATTATAATATCGTGTATGTACAGCCCCCTATCGCATATACTACAGAGAAATATATAGGTAGAACAGGATCAATATCTTCATTTACATAGTAGGCACATACATATTCGAGGCTCAAGATGAAAAAATCCACAAAAGTTCACGCGGTTTCAAAATTATTTTTGACTAAAAACTTTTTTAAATTCTGGAAAATTTAATCTAACCATACAAACACAATTTAACTAATTGGATGTGCCAATACCCAAACTTTATTCTATCTCGTATGTTTTAATGTTTCAAAAAGTAATACAATTCAAAAAAATAATACAAATATTAAAGCTTCAATGCTGTTAGTTCAATATTTAAATATCGTAATATCAACACTATATCAATTTTAATTTTTATCTTAAATTTCTGATTTACTCCATTCATCTGAATAAAAATGAGTTAATGTCGATCACGACAATATGATACAAATGATAATTTTTCATTATTCTATTGTAAAATTAGTAGAGAGCACAGTAAGTTATACAAATAAAACAGTAATAATATGTTTTAAGAAATTCCCAAACCGGAATATTGTTCAGATTTCCTTTTTTACATTTCGAGTCCTGTATGTATCAGTATCTACACTCATCTATCTAGGAATATGTAGTGAAGTTGGAATCACCTGTTTTCTTTTTTATTCGATCTTGACAATGGCCCGGTTGACCTCCAGTCCCATGCCCATAATCTTCTCAGCTATCAGTTACAACTGCTGTTCAATGATTGTTTGTCCTCCAGTGGTCCATTTGTAGTGCTATATGAAACTGCCCTACATGATAATTTAATGCATGAATTTTGTACTGTTTAAGGAAATGGAGCTTGCTAAATCTGATATTTAATTGATCCAATACTAAGATTTAACGTTGTTTATTAAAAAATGTCTTGTTTATTATTTTTCTTTCTGTTTTTAGATTCAATGGGAGATAAAACTGTTTTTGCATAAGTTCAATAAGTCATTCCTGTCATTGAAAACAATAAAATATTTTAATATTAGTGTTATTTTAAAGAAGTTCCTGTTATCATCCTAAATTAAGCTTATTCCCTTAAGAAAATGTCATTGATTACAGAAGAAAATTCTTCCTCCAGTCAACAGCACTTTGTTTCTCAAGATGGGGATAAAGAAAAACATTTTTCCACTAATGCAAGAAAAAAAGTTTTTATTTGTGAAGTATGTTTCAAAGAATTTTCCCGGAATGATCGTCTAAGAAGACATCTCTTGACTCATACAGGTAAAAAGCCTTTTGTATGTGAAATATGCTCCAAAGGATTTTTTCAGAATGATAATCTAAGAAAACATGTCTTGACACATACAGGTGAAAAAAATTTTGTATGTGAAATATGTTCCAAAGGATTTTCTCGAAATGATAATCTAAGAAAACATGTCTTGACACATACAGGTGAAAAAAATTTTGTTTGTGAAATATGTTCCAAGAGCTTTTATGATAAGAGTAATTTAAGAAAACATTATTTGACTCACACAGGCGAAAAACCTTTTGTTTGTGAAATATGCTCCAAAGGTTTTTCTCAGAATACAGATCTAAAAAAGCATCTCTTAACGCATACAGGAGAGAAACCTTTTGTTTGTGAAATATGTTCCAAAGGATTTTCTCGGGATAGTAATCTAAAAAGTCATCTCTTGATGCATACTGGGGAATAGCGTTTTGTTTGTGAAATATGTTCCAAAGGATTTTCTATGAATAGTAATCTAAGAAGCCATATCTTGAGGCATATTGGTGAAAAACCTTTTGTTTGTGAATTATGCTCCAAAGGATTTTCTACGAATTATCGCCTAAGATTCCATCTCTTGACACATACAGGTGAAAAACCTTTTGTTTGTAAAATATGCTGCAAGAGATTTCGTGATAACAGTGCTTTGAGAACCCATCTCTGGACACATTCAGGAGAATAACCTTTTGCTTGTGAAGTATGTTCTAAAGTATTTTTTTAATAATTGAAGTCTAGGATGCCATCTCTTGACTAATACTGTAGAAAAACTTTTGTTTGTGAAATATATTCCAAATCATTTTTTTAGAATACTAATCTAAGAAAAGTATCTCTTGATTCATCAGGATAAAATTTTTGTGATTCTAAAATGCATTCCAAAGGATTTTCTAGATATTGTCAACTAGAAAGACATCTCGTGATTGATAAAAGAGAAAATATTTTGTTCGTACGGTATGTTTTCCAAAGGATTACCTGATAACCATAACTTTAGAAAACATTTGTCTCATACCAAATAGATAATTCATAAAAATCTCCCATATTTTTATTTCAAAAATCGAGTATGATCTCTGTATATATCATTGCATTTACTATTATTATTTTTTATGTTTTAGAATTTGAAATTACATTAACAAAATTATTTTTTACAAATTAAATTTCTATTGTACAAAATGGAAATTTTAATAATAATATCTTGAAGCATTATTACATATTACAAAAATAATACAACATAAATTTGATGATAAGAATTAAAAATTTAGATTCATTAACCCATTAAATTAACAACAAAAATGTCCCATCTGTCCCTCATGTGAGGCAGCCAAGGGACATGGTTTTAAAATGAAATTTTGTGTTTATTTTTTTTTTAAATGAGGTATAAAAATGACAAGGTATTGTGACATTTACTTTCCTAACGATCATTGTAATCACAACATTTATTATTTGTTACATTATACTTTGTAAAATCCAAATCAAATAAAAATACGCTTGTGTCTGATTAACGCTATCAATTAATTTTGGTGGCAATTAGTTTGCAATTATGGTCTCGTTCACAAATGATGAAATGGAGAGTTTCTTCTGGAAGATGAAATTTCCTTTCTCATTTCTTCCGATCAATAGTATATTGTAATGTAAGATTAAAAATTTGCAGTTTGAGTTCAATAATTTTTTCAAAACAGCAATATTTTATTTATTTGAAAAAAAAGAAAAAAAAACTAAGGAAACTGGTATTATTATTGAAATACAAATAAATATTTTTGGTATTAATGTTTGATATCGATATATAATGCATAACTAAGTAAAGAAAAATTTGCATTGCTTTAATTTTTTAATTGCATATCTTTATATTTAAAATACCTAGCTGTTTTTTTAGTCATCAGCCCCGAGCCTTATACTGAACCGATTTTAATAATAATATATATATTTTTTTTTTTTTTTTTTTTTTTTTTAATGAAAGCTGTTCATATGTAGGTGTCACCATTTTAGATATTTTTTAATTCATTTCCATTTTTATAATTTCTTTTATAATTTTTTTAATGACATTTCTTCAAAATAGTGGCAATTGAATTGTTTTCATTTTTGCAGAAAAAAGGAAAGTAATGAAAAGTATTCAAATACATGGCTTTTTAAAAGTATTTTTTAATTTGTGAGTTTTATTTCAGTAAAAAATTTTTTATAAACATGTATTTTATCTTGATAGGCAAATAAAAATTCATATTTACTCTGACGTCATGAGAATATTGCTGATTTGGGCCTTTTTTTATCTTTATGCATTTTAATTTTACTGATGACCTTTTTTTTTAGTACGATAAAATAGAAAATATTTTCTTTATTTTAATACATGCCAGTTAAGCATAAAAATATGCATGAAAATTTTGTTCCGGCCGGCGAAAGTTTCTACATGCTTAGCTTAAAATTTATTTTTTTCTTGATCTATGTAAAAATAAAAATTGATCTGATGGTGTTAAAAATGACGTAATTTACTCTGATTTTTCATTTCTGAATTATAAGGATTATTATTGTCTTTATAATAAAAGCCTAAGTCATGTGACTGTCATCGACAATTCCGGTTTCAGCATTTTTCTGTTTTATATGTCATTTTTGTACTTGATTTACTTGATAAATCATCAAAAATTGTTCCATCGTCATCATTTCATTCATATTAAAATTGTTCAAGTCATGTAAATTTATAAACAAATACGTTTTTTATGTGCAAAAAGTCCATTTTCTATCAAAATTATTTTTTCAAATAAAACTACCTACATAAAATCTGTCATTATCGCAAAGAATTCTTGGTATTTTTATGTTAGCTGGGTAAAAATCTTGCCAGTAGATTTTTTTATGTGACAGTTAGCCTTTTTTATTTTTCACGCAGTAAATTTACACAGTAACTTTATGGTTAGGGGTTTATGGTCATGGTTTATGTAAGTATTTATTATTTTTCTTTTCATTCTTTTTTTTATTAAAAAGAAAGAATTATAAATGTTTCAGTTTTATATTAAAGTAATTTTTTTAAATATAATCAGCGAAACGATTATATTTGAATTGGGAAAAATGTAATAAGAAAAAAAAAGGAATGGTAACAATATTTGGCGATTTATCCCCTGAGGCTAACATAAATAAACAAATTCCTTATTTGTTTACCAGAATCTACAAATTTAGTGAAGAATTGAACAAGGAAATCAAATAATGAATTAAAAAAAAAAACATGATAAAATTCTTATTATTATATTTAAGGAGGCCAAACTGGTCACCAAGGGCGGCTAGTTTGTGTTTAAAATTAATTAAAATTCCATTAAACTTACAAGATAATAAGTTTTGTGTGTTACATTATTCAATTTGAAAACAAAATAGTCTTATAAATATAAAATACCAAAAAATTGTATGTAATTAAACACAATTATTGGGAGAAATACAATATGTCCCATTCCTTCTTTAGGCCAACATTTTCAGAAAATATGTTTTTACAAAAAGCATGTGACTTTTACGCTTAACTTAACTGTTCAATCGTAAAAGGTGTAACGTTGAGTTTATAAAACATTAACAACAATTAAATTAGCAACAAAGAAGTCGACTGAAAATTTACATTAAAAATATGTAGTTATTTATTTCTGATATCTCTATATTAATAGACTAAGTCATGTGACTGTCTTCAACAGTTTCGGGATGACCGCTTTTTTTTTTGCCATTTTGATACTTAGCTCAAGGGTTAAATCGCAAAATATTATTCATCACTATTAAGGTTCTTGCCGACTTTTGACCAACAGTAGCAATTTGGCGAATAAAAAATCAAGAACAGTAGCCAGATGTAAAGAAGTGTTAGTAAAATTGATTTGGCATGAAGCACTGACAAATCTGTCTGTAATTGTATACTTTTTTTAAACTACATGTGCAAATTTTTCATACATTATTTTAGCAGTATAAATAAAAATTATAAATCACTATCTTTGATTTACCGTTGTGAATATTTATGGGCCATTTTCAAATTTCGTTTACACATGTTGTCCAAGAGTAAAAAGAAGAAAATTCAGGCATAAATTAATATTTTAAGTTTGATTTCAGCTATGCATTAGCTAAAGAAGATTATATTGAACATGTCTAACATGAAAAATTTTAAAAATCAATAAAAATTTTAGAGATATAAATCTTTAAAGTTGTGATTCTAAGCAAAAATACTTGTCCCATTCCAAGTTTTATGTAATTAACTGTCATTTTTTAAATAAAGAGATTTAATTATTTTAAATATGAACTGTTAGTGTTCTATAATAATGAAAAAAATTGTTTACAAGTGATATTTTCTTTAAGAAATTCACAGAAATTTTTTGTCCCTCCCTTTGCATTAAGTCCGTTATCTTGTGATTATTTTAGTCAAAACAGGTTTCTAATTCTGCCTAAAGTTAGCTGCAAATATTCGGTTAAACTATTCACGCAACTACTACTTGCCATTTTTTACTCTTCAGTTCTGAAGCAATGTAATTGGGGCATAAGCTTTCATCAAAGTTAGTATTTTTTTTTCACTGTCAAATTTGTTACCGTAAATTTTAATATTAAAATAATGATTTTTCCACTTTTGCATTTAAATATTGTTTACTAAATAGTTTCAGAACGTATGTGTATTATTATCTAAGTTAGAGATTATATAAACTACTTCATTTCTAATAGTTTTATTTGAAATGTCAAGTCCGTTACTTGTCAAGTCTGTTACCATATTTGTAAGCGATGAAATGTAAGCTGCTAAGTAAGTTTATTAAATAGTTTTAGAAGATATGTAAATTATTATTTAAGTTAGAAAATATACAAACTAGTTCATTTTAATAGCTTTATTTGAAATGTCAATTCCGTTACCATGAAATGTAAGCGAATGGTGAAAATGGTCCATATACTAAACTTTGCTATGAGATTTCGACTCTTAGATAGAAAAAAATTAATGATTCTCTGCATATAATTAATAAATATTATGGTAAATGTTTAATTTAAACACCACATTCTAGCAAAACTTCTCTCGTTTCGGCACATGATAAAGGCAATTTTGTTTGTACTTTTACCGGCGCATACATAGTGATTAACTGAAAAGAGAGAAATAGCTATCGCTGGATCTTTTCTGTGTTTTTAGCTGCTGCTAAAATGAATTGGTGTTGAGTCAGTATCTGTATAAATTGGGCGACATTAATGACATGATGTGATTGAACATGTGAAGCGACATCAATCGCTCAATGTAACGTGGTTAAGAATCTCGTTTGTAATAGATTGGAATACTACACACGCAAACAGAATAGAAATTGATCACTCGCAATTTCGCGAATTTGATTATTCGTTAATTCACCAAATAAAAAATTTCGTCGTGACAATGGCGAGCGACAGCGAGAGCCCTGATCACTATCATTTCATCTATATTATAACAGTGCGAGTCATGTGACTATCCTAAACAGAGCCATCCTTTAGGGTGTGCAACATGTGCGGGTGCACTGGGTCTCACACCTAGAAAGGCCTCGCGCTCGAATTTAAAAAAAATGCATATATATCAATTTTATTAACATTTAAATATATATTTTTTAAATTGGTGCAAGTTAATTATTGCACAATTAAATTTAGATATTGAAAACATGGTTATTTAGAAAAATATAAAACTTTTATTAATAAAAAGTTCAGCGCAGACATTCGAAAGAAGGAAATATTCCCTGTAGTCATCTAGTTTATTCTCAAAATGTGGCCATAGTTATATGTTATTTTTGCGAACATGCTGCGACATTGTTACAGAATTATATGGGATAAAATTTTCTTAACAGGAAAACAAAACAAAACAAAATTTTAGTCGCCACCTTGCAAGCTGTGAGTTTCTCCTCATTGCAGACATATTGGAGTTAAATCGGCAGAACCTTCGAAAATTATTTCTTGATTTTTTTTTCTTGTTATCCATAAACTTAAGACCTATGATTTATTATTTGCCTTAACTGAAAAAATATGAAAAAAAAATAGGAATTACTCATAAATATCTTTTTAAGAGAAACATAGCGAAAATTATGTCAAAAATTGGCATTTTCGCAAAAAGTGATAATTCAAAAATAAAATAATATATTGACATTTTGTAAATTGCATAATAAACAAAAAAAATTCTCTTGGACTTAGATTACACACATTATAATCGCATATCTATATCACATAATAAGGCAGTTACAGTACGCAGAATTTGTCTCAAGTTTGTCATTTATACCAGTTTAAATATATAACTCTTTAATATTTGATCATGAGCGTAGCCTATTCCCTGAAAAGACATTTTAAAAGAAGTACAGAAAATTGCATTGCATTTCATACATAATTTTTTCTTTTAGGATGTTTTGAACATTACAAATCTGAAAAACTTCATTTTGAGAAAAAGCTACAAATAATTTTTGAACACAATTCAAAAGCTGTAACTTTGGTTATATGTAAAATATCAAAATATAAATATACATCACAGTTCATATACAGAATGTCAGAAAATCTGAAAACGATCGAATAACTCGATAAATGCACACCAGATTGAAAAACGAAAAACTTGGTGTTAAATATTTTATGAATTTTACTTTTTAAATTTAAAATCTAGTAAAAAGTCTTGGAGGCAAGCGTTCTTCTATTTTTCTATTTATCGATTACCAGCAAATACATTTAAACATTAAAAAAAATCTTATTTTTCCAACCGCTTTGAAAATTTTATAGTTTTAAGATTCTAAAACCGATTAATTTTCGTACTAAAGTGTTGATATTTATAGTGGGAAAAGGGTTGCAGATCAACATCAAAATCAAGTATTTACGATTTAAGGTTCTTCCCTGCAAGCGAAGACACTCGCGAACTAATGCTAAACCTTTTACAAGTTTATATGTTCTAATATCTCATCTGCATTTCAATATTTTTAATTTTATTTATTTATTTAAACTGCATAGTTGAGGTTCATCTCTACATCGCTTCTTTTTTACTGTTTTGAATTTCGTTGCACATAATTTTTATATAAATATTACTGGTTTCGAAATTAGTTCCGAAAATGAAAATGTCATTCAAAAAATATCGGCAACCAAATTTATAAAGTAAAAAGGAAGAGATGTAGAGATGGATCTCAGCTATCCAACGCAAAAAAATTAAATAAAATAAACAAATATGTCGAAATACAAACGAGATAATAGAAAACAACCTCTCCTTAGATTTAGTATTAGCTCGAGAGTATCTTCACATACAGGGACAGAAGCCTTAAGTAAGCAATCAGAAAAAAAGAGAAAATCCTAAAATGACACTTTGAAATGAATTTGTTTAAAAGGTTAAACATTTATATTGCTTAAAACCGAAGTTTTTTTTTAAAGCTGAATATACGTTTTTTAAGAAGTGTGTGATTTGTTTTTCTCATATTTAGATTAAAAATTTAAAGTAAAAAATGATTTACTTTAAAAAGAAATATTCTGTTAAAAAACATATAAAAATATTATCGGAGGGCCCCGATACGAGGTTCGTTTAGAAAGATTTTCTTTTCAGGGTATAACTTCTTATAATATAGAACTTCTTAAATCTACAAATGTGTGATTTTTTTTTTTTTTTTTGCTATGTATTATTATTTATGTATTATTTTTAATCTACAAATGTGCTATGTATTATTTCGATATTTCGCGTACCAGTTTAAGGTCGGGCAACTATATTAGTAAAGATTAGGGGGGGGGATTCGAATTGTAGTTCCAAGCTGTAAACCTGATGAAGAGTTTTCCTACAGACTGCCGAAACCCATTTGACAGTTTTTCTTTTTGACAGCAGTTATACAAATAGAGCAGTTATATAAATGAATATATATTCTTTTTTCTTGATCGTACAATGCTTAAATTTATACTTTAGTCACAAAGACAAAAAAAAAAAAATAAAACACAATAAAAACGAAACAAAATTATAAGATTTTTAACATAACGGCTTGATTCAAAACACAACACATTGTAATAAATAGTAATTAATAGTAGTAAATGCGTAATTAAAGTAATAACTATTATAAGAAAATAATAATAATAATTAATCTGAATAAAAACAATTTCAATGGAAGCAAAGATGACAGAAATTCAGAAGTCATCGTCTTAAGAAATCCCAGAGAAGTATGGGTAATGTTTTTTAAATATGACTTCTTTTTTTTCTAGAAATCTCATTAAGACTAATATTCTGCTCATGAGAACAAAACTTTCACTAATATAATTAATCCAATTCTGAATAGCCATATTTCCGTGCTTTTTAACGTGGTAATATGTTGTCAGAGGACAATCCAGTACGCAGCAGGGCCGTAGCTAAGGGGGTGCTATGGGCAGCTCATCCCCCCCCCTAAATCATTTTGAGCCTGCCTTGGAAAAAGATTCCAAGGTCACTCAATAAACTTATGTTCCGAAAATTCAAATGAAATTCTATTTAAAAATTTTATTTAATTCAAAGGCCCTTTCATGATTTTGCAGAAATCCTAAATTGTTATTTACATAAGTGTTTCAACACTCGCTTATCCTATTTGCACATAGAAAACTGACAGGATATATTTAACATTGCAGTTGTCATACACTCGAATTTTTCATCCTCCTCTTCTTTTCTTTAGCATAAAAGGAAGTTATCACAACAGTTAAACAAGAAACATAGTACCTACAGAATGAATATGCACTAATTTATCTTTCGGCGTCATAAAGAAAGAAAATATTGGCTCTTCTAGGTATACTGCTTCTAGGTACGTCCCTGATACGCAGTGCAGTGCAGTGGAAGGGAGGCCAGTGGCGCAGCCAAGGGGGTGGTTTTGGGGTTAAAACCCCTCCCAGAGCTACGAAAGATCGCTATAATTGCCGCTTATATGAATCAAAACCAAACTAAAATATTTAAATGTTTTAGCGCATTTTGGAATCCTCCGCTTTTTTAGATCAGATTTCATTTAATAAACTGATTAAATTAAATGGCGAACATTCTACTAAAAAATGTGAAAGTGCATATTACATGAATTAGTTAGGTAAAAATTGGTTGTTTGAACTAAATCATTTTTCTTAGACGCATTATGCTAAAAAAAAAAGATGATTTCCTGCCACACAGATGCTCTTTGAATTTAACACTAGAACCGCCGGTTATTTTACTCAAGTTTTATAAAAAAAGTGTTTGCCACCAGAAGTTTAATTTGAAACTATTTAACTTATTCAATTAGTCTATTTTTCTGCTGCATACATCTAATATATCTTATGAAGAAAATTCTGGTTCGAATCTACAATTATCAATCTGGCAGGTATCATTTTGACCCTTAACGGCGGTTCTAGTGTTAGGTATTATACCGTGAATATTCTAAATAGTACTGATTCTATTAACCGACGATTCAAATAACCGGCAATCACCTTTATCAGAAATTCAAACCCCCTCCCCCCCCCCCCCCCCCAAGAACCGAATTCTGGCTGTGCCACTGAGGGAGGCCACGTACACAGAGAGGAGAATCATGTTTACTTTTGTCTTAAATATATTTCCGGAAAGTGCCACG